>CM039724.1:27087761-27207761 GCA_022539455.1 Dendrobium nobile
GCTTACACATGTTGAAAAATATAAAATTTGTCATGCAAGCATATTGTCCAACTTGTACAATTGCTATGCAGCAACAGCATGTTGTTGACATGCAAATGCATCATGCACTAAATTCAAGCACTGAATTTTTTGTTAATGCATTATGCATACAAATGAGTAATGTATGTTTACCATACACATGTTATTGAGGCCATATTATCTATATGTGTATTGTATTCACAACATTATGCATCAAACACATCATGTATGTATAAGCTCAATAATTTACAAAATGTATTATGCAAGTGTTTATGACACAAGCATGTCATAGGTGCATGTAGTTAAGGATTGAGTAGACATATTGTAGGCATCCTCATTATCATATAAATATACCAAATGTATATGCATAATACATGCAAAATATACGCTGCAATATGCCACATTCATCATGCAAACACATCATGCAATATGTGAATATATATATATGCCAATATACATGCAAATATTGTCATATATGTCCACTTATATGCATACAAATCGCTGCCATATGAAAGTATCATGCATAATACATTGAAAAGCATATGCCTGCATGGGCCCCATTAGGCATGAAATTTGCACACATGACATCTGGGGATGTTGTGTGGGTCAAGAAAATGAGCTTTAAGTTTGAGCTTGATCCTTCTATGTGAATAGATAAGAGTCACAAATGGCTCAACCGTCAAACAAATGTATGTTCATGGCATCGATTGGGATATTTTTTTATATGGTAATGTTATGCCTTCAAGGTCTATAACATGAAAAATTCATTAGTAAAGCCATAAAATTGACGATGAATGTGAGCCTCTATCGGCAAGTTGACATAGTCAACATGATTCGACCAATGAAGTTAAATTGTCGTAAATACTTGATAATGGTCGTGTTGACAGAAAATCTCAACTAGAGGAAAGCTTAAATATTCAAAAATGCCTCCCAAATTTTCACAAAATTCAAAAACTCAAAAGTCACCAAAACCTAAATATTTAAATTTGAAATAAATAAAACACCAAAATGCTCAAAAGCCCGTACGTTCCCAATGATGCTAAATTATTAAGTAAAGAGTCAATAGGATATGACTGATAAGGCACAAAGCCCTCTTTTAGTTAAGGTGAATTCAAATTTGTCCCCTTAGACAAATATTTATCCCATGTCTACAAGGAACCTTTAGCTGAAGAAACCCATAGCCACCGACAAGGATCCTTCTGTTAGGTTGGGTTGACTAAGGTGAATTCCATCTCTCTCTCTCTCTCTCTCTCTCTCTCTCTCTCTCTCTCTCTCTATCTCTCTCTCTTGATTTCTTCTATAGAAAGGTAGAATATTGGGTCCCAGTCATATGCAAGTGCCCACAACGCAGACAATCCAAAAGGGCATTCACTCCAAATCATCAATCACATGCGCACACAAAGAAAAACCCTAGTCCTAGCATGCCTAAGGGGCTATGCACCTAAGTGTGTGAGGCTTGTGTGGCATGTCATACTAAGGGTACTCCACTTAGAATTTGGATATAAAGAAGAGGTGTCCAATATGTAGCTTTTGAGCTAAATGTTCGAGGAATTTCTCCCTTAACTTTTGGAGCTAGAAGAAGAATGAATACTTCTTTTAGCTTTGAGGCTAAAGAAGGGGGAGAATGGGAGTCCAACACATAGCTTTTGGGCTACATGTTGAAGAATTCTCCTTAGCTTTTGAAGCTAAGAAGAGAAGGTAGGAATCCAACATTTAGCTTTTTTGGATGAATGTTGGAGAACTCTCTCTAGGTTTTGGAGCTAAAGAGAGGAAAAATATCCTATGATTTAAAAGTTGGAGGAGAGTTGGGAGAATATGCAACTTATAGGTTACAAATTCATGAATGTCTTTGAACATTTTGTTGTTCAAAGGGAGGGTTGCATCCTTCCAACATGAGTTTGAAGGATGGAAGGAGATAGGACTTTTGAATCCTATGTTTGGGATGAAACTATTTGTTACTTTTGTTTCAACAAATAGGTTGATTTGGAATAAGATTGAATCATTCAATATGAGTTGAGTGTAAGAGAGCTTCATACAATTTTTGATTTGTAGGAAGATGGGAATTTCTCTATAATTTTGGTTTGTAGAGAAGAAAGAGGGGAAAAAATGCAACTAGAAAGTGCAAGCTGGAAAGATTTCTTTGAACATTTTAGTGTTAAAAAAGAAAGGGACATTCACCCCTCTAACTTGAGTTTATGGGATGAGAAGGATTTCTACAATTCCTTTTAAGTTAAAGAAGGATAAAAGAATGTGTAACTGATGGGTTGCAAATTTTGAATGCCCTTTGAACATTTGGTGTTCAAAGAGAGGGGTACACTCTCCTAACTTGGGTTTAAGAGAGTAGAAGGAAAGAAAATAAGATGCAACTTGGGTTGCAAAATCTTGAAAGTTCTTTGAACATTGAATCATTCAAAGAAGAATGTACACTTTTATTCAAGTTAGAAGAATGAGAGCATCTTCCTATAATATTTGAGTTGAAGAAAGGGAGAGACAACAAACTACTTATGAGTTGCAAGTTGAAGGGAAATCCCTTGAGCGTTTGATAGTCAAGTGAAAGATGTAAATTCTCCCAATTTTGGGTTTGGGAGGATGATGGAGGACTTGAATATTTTTCTATAATTTTGATTTATAGAACATTATGAAGGGAATGCAACTTAGAAGTTGTAACTCATGAAATTCTCTTAAACATTTAATGTCCAAAGAGAGAAGATTCATTCCTCCAACTTGGGTTGAAGTGATGAAAGAGGAAAAGGTGTGACTTGAAGTTGCAAACCTTTGGAAGTTCTTTGAACATTTAATCATTCAAAGAAGAATGTACAATCTTCTAATTTAAGTTAGAATAATGAAAACACTCTCCTACAATATTTGTGTCATGACTCGGCCCAATGAGCTTGCATAAGCGAGGCGGGAATGGAGGTTGGACCGTAGATTAAAATATCTAATTTTTAAAACTATCACCTTAAAATTTGAAAGAGCCACTAAAATAATAAATTTTAAAATAGATAAACATAACCTCAAACAATTTCATATAATTACATTTCTTTCGGCGCTCCTCTCCTACAGTAAATATTTCCACTCCTTCTACTCATTTTGATTTAAAGTAATTACAAATGAATAATATTAACAACTAATAGTAAGTCGATGCTTAGTAAGTAAAATATGATTCTAAACTACAGTAATCAAGGAAAAATGAACAATATGCTAGATATCATGTTTCATTTAAAACACAACATAATTTGATTTCTTATAAATATGTCATTAAACATATCATATATCATAAAACCATATTATTCATATTCATTTTCATATTCATATCAATATTTATAACTTTTTCATTTCGTATATATATTACAATTGTTACAGGAGCCACTGTCTAGTACCATAATGGTATTCCTTTACCATTTCCATTTCTATTTTAACGTGCATGAGTACAGCGTCCCCATCTAGTACCATAAGGGGGTGAGCTCCATCAATTCAACATGCACATACAATCACTCAATATAACAATCATATCATAATAATATTATCTCATTTCATCTCATTTCTATAACATAAGAACTTTTTATAATAATGTCATAAGATGTAATATATAAATTGCATGATTAACAATTGGACAAGAGTAAAGATTTTATAAACATGCTTGGCCTTCTAAATCATATAACTTGAAAGAAACAAAAGTCATTACTGTAAATAAAGAACCATATATACTTATAAGAAATTAGGAAATTTATTATCAATACTAGTCCTCCTTCCTTTGAGATCACCACAAATAACACCTATAAGAAAATATTTTAATATTCAACGACTAAAGCTAATCTTCTCAAATTTAATGAATCTACTCCTATAAAACTTCTAAAGGTTCTCTTTCTCTCACTCTCTCATTTAAAACATAAAGCATGTAACAAATTAAAATATCATATTTTGGTCTAATTACATTTTTAACCAAATTAACCCTTCACCCTAACATAAAATTATTTTAACTAATTTCTATTCTTCGGAGTTAAATTAATTAAAAATTAGGAAAATATCTTTTTGTGAGAAAAAACTCAATTTATACCCTTAGAAACCCTCTTAGGACCCTTAAAACCCATATTTGTAAAGCACTTTCAAAATTTCCAACTTTAGGAAAAAACCCTAATTTTTCCAACTTAATAATTTTGAAGAAAAACCCCATTTTCAAGCATAAAAGTATCTCCTAAACCTATCCTATCATTATCTAAAAGAATTTTAAAATTTCCATCAAACCCTAGATTTCTTTCTTGATAAAATCTTAAGGAAAAACATGAGAAATTGTTCATAATAACTCACCTTACTCTTCCCTATGATTTCCCTTCGATGTCCTTCACAAACGGCTGCCGGAATTCCCCCATAGGGTCGCCGTCCTAGCCTTGCCCGAACTAACAAAATGGGCACCGAATTCATTCGGTCCCCTTCAGAGGAAATAATGGTTAAGGCATAATATTCTAAATTCACTTCCATGACTCATTTTGCTTTAATATCACTAAGGGTAAATAAGTCTTATTTGAAAGTTTTAAAAACTTCCCCAATTTTAATTTCCAAACTAATCAAATTTCCATATAGGTTCTTTATACCATTTTGCTTGAAATTTTATGTACAGTTTAATAAAATTAATTTCGTTTAAAATCCATTACTTTAAAAAATTCACTTAAATCTCGTCGTGGCGCATCAAAAAGCGTGCGAGGTCTAAAATTAGCAATATTTGGGTTTTACAATTTGAGTTGTAGAAAGGGAGAAACAAAAGAAACTTATGGGTTGCAAGTTGAGAGGAAATCCCTTGAACGTTTGATATTCAAGGAGAGGATATACTCTCCTAATTTAGGTTAGGAGAATGAGGGAAGGATTTGGAGAATTCCCACAATCTTGGCTTGTTGGAAAGAGTAAGAGAAAGTGCAAATTATGTATTACAAGTCTATGAATATCTCTTGAACATTAAGAAGGCATCACTTACTTAGTTGGGGTTGAGTGAACGGAGAAAGGGGAGTTAGATTTGAATCCCAAGTCCAAGAGATTCATTGGTTTTGTGTTCTAACGAATGAGTGATTTGATAAATCCCTTATAACTTTAGAGTTGACCAGGGGGGGATGTAACTTTGGAGTTACAGAATTTCTTGAATGAGAGGATCATTCACCTAATTGAAGTCAAGTGAATGGAGAGGGATACTCATTTGTTGATTTTGTGACTCAACAGATGAAGGATGTAGCTTAGGATTTGGAGACCTGGGAGATTCCTAAACTCCAAATGATTCATATAATGATATATTTGAAGACTTGAGAGGTCCCAAATAATCATGCATGAAAGAGGGATGTTGTTTGTTGATTTTTCCTCAACATACAAAATGTGGATGACTCAGAATTCATTTATAAGGTCTAACAACCATGTAATGATATTGGTTAGAGCCTTTGGAGGCTCCAAATTATCATACATGAAAGGATATGTGTTGGTTTCTTATGTTCCAACAAGAGATGTAAAAAAACTTGGATTTTGGTTCCAAATTTCTAAAGTTTATAACATGATGCATTGAGGGTTTTAGGGAAATCCATAATTAAATGTATGATAAGGTTTGATGATAACCCCTAAGACATGGTAGGATTCAAGCGATAAAACATTTGGAGCATTGAGGGAGCTCCAAAAGTCATGCAATGATATGTGTTTAGATCCATGAGAAGGTTCCAATCACCATGCATAGGAGGGATGGATGAATGCTTATAGATTTTGTGTCCACAAGCAAAGAGATATGAACCTAGGACTTTCAGAATCCTAAGTTAAGATTATTCATGCAATGAAAAATTTGGAGCTTTGAGCTGCTCCAAATTATCATGCATGAGGGAGGGAAGACTCTACTAGAGAGCTTCCAACACATTGAAACGATCTCCAAATCAATTTTGACATGATTTGGGTACGAGGGATTTGTCCTACAACTTGAATTTGGAAGACAACCTATAACATTATCAAAAGGGCTACAAGAAAGAGGTTTTCCCTAAATCAAACCTAATATGATTTAGAAATTTGATAGCTTGTATCTAGTTGTATTATCTTGCAAATTAAAGAAAAATGAGCTTAAATAATCCCTTAGTATGATGGGCAATGATCATGGGCCTTTGGAGTCCATGAAATGCTCCATCTCAATTTTACCAACACTTAGGATTAAGTGAGCACATTTAGAAAAAAAATTTACAAATTAATAGACTCACTAATCTAAGCAAAAGTATGTAACACATGGCTTGGATCATAATATAGTAGTAAACATGCATTTGAAGCTTATAAGTGATCAAATCACTTTTGACATGATTTGACCCATTAAAGGCATTAAAATGAGTATCCAAACTTTGGAAAATTTGCATAACAAAAATAATTAGCCATAAACGTTTTGTCATACGCTATACAACATACCCAAAAGTGAGATTGATCAAACATACTTGCTCTAGAATTCTCAAAATGAACCTTTGAGATTCACATTAGATCCTACAACAAGTCATCATAAACATTTTTGATATGTTGCAATGCTTATGACAAACTCCACAAGCTTCACCAAATTCCTAAATCATGTATTTATTTTGTCATGACAGTAGTGTTGAGTATGAACATGTATAAAATATGGAATTTAGGAGGATATGCGAGCTACACATTTAATTTGGCACCAAATAACAACATACCCTAGGGTTTGAATGTAGGTGAAAGTGTTGAGCTCAATATGATGCACAAACCTGCATTTGAGAGGTGTTGGATACCAATCCAATACACACATCGAAATCCTCATAGGACTCACGTAAGAGCCAACAAATGGAAATCACCAAATTTACATTGTTTTGCAAAGAGGACAGCCAGCGAGGGATTTTGGGAGAGCAAAAATTGAGTTTTCCAAGGACCTAGGGCTTGGAGGTGTCAACCACACATCAACGGCTAGGGGGACCTTAGGGCTTTTCCTAAGTTTTAGTGTTTTACCTCTCCCGGGTTGTCCTAGCGCTCCAATCCATTCTCAGGATCGTTGTCCAAGCTCTAAGGGTCATTTGTAAGCCTCCAAAAGTCTCCAAACTGCTATATTCTCCGTGTGAATGCTCCCGGAGGTAGATTTCGCCAGCAAGAAGTCTCCAAAGTTGGTAGAAGGGGAAATGAATGTCTTCTACAGCAAGCAAACAACCTTCAAATGATCTATAATGCCTCCAATAACTTTCCTACTTCACTTCCTTTCGCTCGACCCTTTCTATTCCCAAGAAGAATGGAGAAGAAGACAAGAGAAACTGCATGCGAGAAGGTCCCCCTGTGTGCTGGTTGTGTTCGGTTACACACAAGAAGGACTCTTCCTTCTTCTGGTCGGGTCGGACAGACGCAGGACACACAAGAAAAGGGTGCTGGGGAGGTCCCTTGCTCCTCCTAGGTCGCGCCATAGTGACAAAGCCGTAGTTGCGGCTCTTCCCTTTCCCGGTTTCACAGACACAGGAAGCCGGCCGGCTTCCCCCTTTCGCTCTAGCTGGATGAAAACAAGCGTAGAGCCGATCGGTTCTGCTCTCCTTCTCTAGGCCAAAAAATGCAAGCAAAATATCAAAGATGGGCTCCGCCTCCGCCTCTCTCTCTCTCTCTCTCTCTCTCTCTCTGCTCGCTCTCCGGGTCGGGATGGACAAGCACGGGGGAGCCAAATGAGGCTCGCCTCTCTTGCTCATTCTCTTAGGAACGCACGCAAGCAGCAGGTCTACCGCCCTAACCGTCCAATCGGGCCTCCTCAAAGCGTGAAACGAAGTAATTTCTACTCGAGTAGATTTCCTGCCAAATTTGATGTGGAATTGGGTGGGATTTCAAGCAAAAATCATAGCCCTAGATCTCATGTTTTGGTTTGAGAAGCAAATTCAACCCAAATTGACAAATTAGGGTTGAAATATAGTTCAGATTGGACTCGACCCCCCGAACCTATTTGGGTTGGTTTGGGTCTGATTGGGTCTAATCAATTTAATTTCATGAAATCAAACTCGAATCGGCATTGAATTGCATTGAATTGGGCTTGACGATGTTCGACGGTGTTCGATTTGATTTGATTAAATTTAAATTTAATTAAATTGAGACTTATGTTGGGTCAATTGCGCCTCGACGATGATTGATTGGGTTGATCGGATGCCATCGAGCCTCGTCAGGCTCAAATAGGCTCGATCCGATTTGGATCGAGATGAAAATGTACGTCAACAAAAATACCCCCAATATATGTGGTGAACGAATAGAAGTACGCCACACATATTGTCGTTGACCAAATAATGATAAAACGAGATCTTTCAAATCAGATAGGGTATGATTTGAAAGAAAAGGAGAGATCTACGAAAGTCTAAACTTGGATTTAGGCAAGATTTATAAAGATCTAGGTAAAGAGTTTTAGATTACTCTTGGAAGAGAATTTACAAGCATTTTGGCAACTTCTAGAGGGGGGTTTCTAAAGACATTTGATATCTTTAGAGAGGATTTTAATAGGAATAGAAGTATCTTGGCAACTTCTAAGAAGAATTCTGGAGATATTTGGCATTTGTAGAAATGATTTAACTTGGTTAGAAGTATCCAGACAACTTCTAAGGGGCTTCTAGAGATGTTGGGTATCTCTAGAAAGATTTTGGCTCGATTAGAAGTATTTTGACAACTTCCAAAAGAGGATTTTAAAGATATTTGGTATCTTTAGAAAGAATTTGATTTGGTTAGAAGGAATTTGATAACTTCTAAAAGAGCTTATGGATATCTTACTATCACCTAAAGGCTAAGGGTATTTTAGCTACCACCTACGAAATTTTCAAGGATACTTTTGGCTATCACTTGAAAAGAGATTAGAGACATTTGGAGTCTCTAAGAGGTTCTTAGGGATATCTTGCTATCTCCTAAAGGTTTAAGGGTATTTTGGCTACCACCTAAAGTGTTCTCAAAGATATTTTCACTATCATTTGAGAAGGGTTAGGAACATTTGTTGTTTCCTATGGATCAAAAGGCATTTGGCACCTATTGGAAAGCTCTAAGATGTATTTTGGCAACCTAATAGAGGTAGAGTTCATCTTATTTTGATAAGATAAAACTCAAGAAGGTTAAGGTTAAAAGTATTTTGATTACTACTTAAATCTTGAAGGTACTTGGTGTAAGGTCATCTATTTTGACTAAATAAACCTTAACATTTGGGAAGACTAAAGAGTGTTTTAACAACCACTAAAAGTCAAAATTTGGGTAGATCTATGGCGTTCAATTTGGGTAGAACAAGATCTAAAGAAATGAGCTAGGAGAGACCTTAGAAGGTTTGAATTCTACCTAAACTCATAAATTGATAAGAAGACTCTTATTTTAGGGAATCTACACTTAGCATTTAGGCACTAAGATTTGCATTTGACTTTCTTTTGGAGAAAGATAAATTTGAACTTTCCTTTTGGGGAAAGAAAAGATTGATTTTCCTTCATTTGGAGAAAGAAAAAGATAAACTTTCACTTGGAGAAAAATGGAATCCTTTTGGGGAAAGATGAACTTTCTTTTCTTTTGGGGGAAAGATAAAATATTTGAAATTTTGAACCGAGGTTTTGATAATCCGGACCTAGTCCACAAACAGATGGAAAGAACATTTCTATTTGAAAGAAACATTCATTGATTGAAATTAAAATTTGCATACGAGGCAACGTCCATTGATAGGCAACATAGGACGTTCACAATTACAATCAATCAATTGGTAAGATCCACCTTGATAAACCTTCTCTACCACAAAGGGGCCTTCCCAAGTAGGTTCAAACTTGCCATCTATTTTACGATGGGCTAGAATCAGTCTGCAAAGAAATAGGACTAAATCGCCAACCTTGAAAGTCCTAGGAAGAACCAATTTATCGTGAGCTTGAGCTATGCGGGCTCAGTACAACTCAAGGTTTTGTTGAGCATTCAAACGCTTCTCATCTAAACCATCAAGTTCCGCCAACCTCAGTTGAGCATTTTGTTCACTTGTAACTTCATTATTTATTGAAATTCTAAGGGATGGGAGCTATACCTCCAAAGGGAGAACCGCCTCCGCTCCATAGACTAAAGCAAACGGAGTGACCTATGTACGAGTTCTATATGTGGTTTGATAGGCCCACAATGTCTCAACCAACTTTTCATGCCATTGACGTTTGTTCTCATCTAATGTCTTGTTTAACAACTGAACTAATGTCTTGTTGAATACTTCAGTCAATCCATTAGCTCGAGGATAGTATATCGTACTATACCTCCACTCAATGTTATGTTTGTTAAAAAATTGATTAAGCTTGGTACTTTTGAAAGCAGGAACATTATCGGATATGATTCGACATGGAACCCCAAATCTGTATACAATATGGTCCTTCAAAAATTCAGTATATGGCTAGTTTTGACTTCTCTCAGTTGTACAACTTCAATCCACTTTTAGAAATAATCAGTCGCAGCAAGTATAAACCAACGACCCTTGGAGGAAGGAGGGTCTATAAGATCAATAATATCAGTTCCCCAGCTTTCAAAAGGCCAAGAGGCTCTTGTTGGGTGCAAAACATTTGGTGGTTGATGCAAAACTACACCATGTACTTGGCATTCATGACATCTTCGGGCTACTTCAACACAGTCTTTAATCATTGAAGGTCAATAGTACCCAAGCCTTTTAATTTTCAATTTCATTTCGGGGCCCGATTTGTGGGCGCCACATAATCCCGCATATACCTCGATCACTATCTTATGGGCTTCATCCTTTGCAAGGCATCACAACCACATTTGGTCAAAGGATTGCTAGTACAAGGTATTGTTAATCAGTGAAAATGATAATGCTCTTTTCTTTATTTGGTGAGCAACAGACTTCTCCTTTGGTAGTTTACCATTTTGGAGATATTCAATGAAAGGTTGACGCCAATCATCCTCATCATCTACCATAAATGAAAACCTGTTAAAGGAAGAAGGTTCATTCAGATTTTCAAAGTCAGTAAGAGACAAAATTTGGCGATTTTGAACTTCTATTTGGACTGAACCCTTTTCGAGACATGACATTTTCTTAGCAACCTTTGCTAGAATGTCCATCGTAACGTTTTGACCACGCGGTATTCTAACCAAAGTTGCATTAGGAATTTGCTCAAACAGTTTCATGACATATAAGTGGTATTTAAGCAAGTTGTGTTTTAAAACTTTGTATGTTCCTACAACTTGGTTAATTACCAACTGTGAATCGCCATAAATTCTGATATTTTTAATTTCCATTGATATTACCAATTCTAAACTAGTTATCAGAGCTTAATATCCCGCCTCGTTATTTGTACAAGAATCAGATAAATTATAAGAATATCACAATATAGTTTTATCAAGTGTTATGAATATCAAACCAACTCCAGCTTTGCCGGGGAGACTTTGTGGTTCAGTACCTCTTTGGAAAAAGGCCACACCATCAGAATATAACTCCCAAGCGGGGCTTTCATGGTCATCTAAATTCATTATTTGTTCATCAGGAAGATCATCATTTAAGAGGGATCCTACGGGTATTGGATATGCTGCTAGGAAGTCAGCAAGAGTTTGTCCTTTCACAGCGCATTGGAGAATTAAAGTGATATCGAATTGAAGTTATATTAGGGCCCATCTGGCTAAACATCCTGACAGTGTTGGACGGGTCATGAGGTACTGAAGGGGTTTGAGCTTAGAGATCATATTGACTTTATGAGAGAGCATGTAATGCTTAAGCTTTTAAACATCAAAGATAAGGCACAAGCAATGCTTCTTAATTGAAGGATAATTCATTTCGGTAAGAATTAGACGCCTTCTTAAGTAGTGCAGGGCAATCTCTTTTCCCTCATTATTGGTTTGGGCCAACAAAGCTCCAAGAGACTCATCTGAGGCTACAGTGTAAAGAATCAATTGCCTCCCTGGGATAGGAGCGGCCAAAATTGGTGGGGATATGAGATAGCATTTTATACTAGCAAAAGCTTTTTGGAAGCTATCATTCCAATATAATTCTAAATCTTTCTTTGAAAGGGTTGCAAAGGGTTGGCATCTATTAGACAAATTAGATATGAAGCGTCTTAGATATGTCAACCTACCTTGGAAATATCTTAGTTGAGTAAGACTTCTAGGAGGTTTCATTTCTACTATCATCTTGATTTTAGTATGGTCAATTTCAATGCCACGATGTCGAACAACTAATCCAAGAAACTTCCCTGAAGTCACCCCAAAAGCACACTTCAAAGGATTCATCTTGAGGTCATACTGGCGAAGCCATTCAAATACAACCCTTAAATCAAACAAGTGATCCTCTCTTTTTTTGCTTTTGACCATGAGATCATGGATGTAACATTCAACTTTGTCATAAATGAGTTCATCAAAAATTCTGGTCATTACGCATTGGTAGGTTGCAACAGCTTTTTTAAGGCCAAAAGACATGACCTTATAGCAGTATATTCCAATGGGTGTTCTAAAAGCAGTGTATTGGTCATCCTCCGGGGCAATTTTGATTTGGTTGTACCAACGTTGCCAAATTACTTTTTTCTGTGAATCTCCACTATTACCAACTCATATCTTTTCATCAATTTTATTCCTTGGTACCGCATTCCCCCTCAATATAAATCTTCACCATTTAATCCGAACCCTCAAACAATTAGGACACAAACCCATATTAATTTCAATGAAAATCCTTTATCCATCATCCCTACTTTACCTACCTCTATTACTACTTTAATTTGGCAATTTAAAAGCTTATTTCAAACTCCCAAAAGCTTATCACCACGACCAATCGATCACTGCATTCATCTACAATTTCAATCTAAATATATTAACATTCGACCCAATCGCTAGCCGCATTTCCAGAAACATGCTATGGAACAATTAGTCATTGAAATGCTGCAATATGGTATTATTCATCACAATTATAGTTCTTTTTTTCTATTTAGTGCTTCTAGTCAAGAAACATGATGGCACTTGGTATTTTTGTGATGATTATGGTGCCCTTAACATTGACTATCAAGGATAAGTTCTCTGTTGCAACAATGGATGAACTTCTAGATGAATTAGATGGGGCCTCTCTTTTCTCCAAACTTGATCTACAATCAGGTTACCATCAAGAACGTATGCACTCAAAAGACATCCATAAAAACACTTTTTATATCATGATGGACATTTTGAATTCTTATTTATGCCCTTTGGCCTTACAAAAGCTCCATCTACTTTTCAAGGTCTCATGAATCAAATCTTCCATTTATATCTTTGTAAGTTTATTATTATTTTTTTTAACAATATTCTCATATACAGCTCCACTATAGACCATCATTATACTCACCCTCAACTTGTTTTCCAATGTTTACTTGCAAATCATTGTTTCTTAAACTCACTAAGTGTCAGTTTTTTCAATCCTCCATTGATTATTTAGGTCATATTGTCTCATTTGGTACTATTAAAGCCAATCCAGATTGTTGAGATTCGTTCACTATGAATTAGGTTGTTAAACCTAAGCTTATGTCCCAAGACTATCCAAGAGGGGGGTGAATTGGTATTTTTTAAAAACAATATCCCTCTTAAGTATGTTCAACCGAAAATAAACTTTAATGGATTTTTAGAAAAAGTTTTTCAACCACAATTTTTGGAACAAAAATTAAACGTGAAAAATAAAAAGCAGTAAAAATAAAAGACACAAGATTTATAGTGGTTCAGTCTAAACCAAACCTACATCCACTCCCCGGAGGCACCCTCCGAGTATTGCACTAATACCAATAGTGTCCCGTCTTTTGCACCCACAATAAGGCGGAGAAGCCTTTACAAACACTCTTTTCACCACTACCCGGTGCGGTAGAGAACCGTCGTCCTTTTACACTTATCCCCAGTGTTGGAAGAGAACCATCTGTCCTTTCACACTCTCCTAGTGTGAGCAGAGAACCCTTCATCCTTTCACACTCTCCTAGTGTGGGAAGACAACCCTTCATCCTTTCACACTCTCCAAGTGTGGGCAGAGAATCCTTCATCCTTTCACACTCTCCTAGTGTGGGCAGAGAACCCGCAGCTGTTCACACTCTCCAAGTGTCGGCAGAGAACCGGATCTCCTTGACAGATCTTCTTACAAGAATTCTAGAAGGAATAAAGAAAAGAGTGAAGTAATCACAAATCACAAGTAGAGATTCTTACCTTTAAACACAAAGCGAAACCTTCATGCTCCAGTAGTAGGAATCCTCCTTTGAATGCTCTCTCACACTCTCTCCTTGACTCTTCTTTTAATAGGCCGAAGATCAAATGGCAAAAAGGTTGGGTGGCAGTCTAAATTGGACTATATATATGAGAGACAAGAAAAACCGTCCAAAACTACAAATTTTTCAAGTCAACACGAGATGAATCGTCCTGGACGATTTTACTTAAAGTGTCGGAAACGATCCTTATGTATATTGGTACGAACTATGTTCGTACATGATCATCGTCCCGTACGAACTAGGTTGTCCGGTATGATCCGTTATACCATAGGTCGGTTCCCAAATAATTGTATGGACGTAACCATTTTTGGTAAGTCGGTTCACATCATCCTGGGACGAACAGGACTTCGTCCGGGTGAAATTTTTACAGAGAACAACTCATCCTGACACGATAATGAACTTCGTCTGAAAGAAATTTTTACAGAGAAGAATTCATCCTGGGACGATTTGAATTTCGTCTGGACGAAATTTTTACAGAGAAGAAATCGTCATTGCACGATTATAGATTTCGTCTGAATGAAATTTTTACAGAGCCTATTTCGTTCTGGGATGAAAATAATTTCGTCCGGGACGATCAGGGCTTAGAAAAATTTCCTCTAACTCCTGTTCGTTCCATTGCTCTTTCGGGGAGAAAACTGACCTGATTGTCCCGTACGAACTATGTTCGTCCCGTACGATCAGTACAAATTTGTAAGATCTCCTTAAGTAAGTGTGTGTGTGTGTGTTTTCATTCACTCAATTACAATCACTCCCTCTCAATTCAAAGAATGATTTAAAGCTCCAATTTGTGAAGAATTGCATGCTGAATTTGATTTGAAGTCTTCATAGTTTAGAGTTCAATTTTCCTAAAATGTTAGTACACACAAGAGCAAAAACAATTCTTTCAAAAAGTGCTAGGAAATAATTGCACATAATACAATAATATTTGAAATCATCAAAACTATACAAGTTGCAATAATGTAACATATGCAAATAGCAACTCTCTTAATACAGATAAAATAAAAGTAATAACTAATTAACCTGTTCCTTCATCATTATGTCATCTTCGATCTTTTGTTGGGTTAATTGGTTATTACTATCATTTTATCTCTAATTATACTTCCTTTGCAGCTTCTTTAACTAACCTTCTTAGGAAAAATGCCTTTCACTAGGACTCTTATGCCTCCCATCGCTTTTAATAATCTTAAACTACCCATGACATCTACCCCTATTTTAACTCTACTAGATTTCACTTAGCCTTTCAATATTCAAACTTGAAACTGATGCTTCAAATATTTGTATAGGTGCTGTTTTGTTACAAAAAGATCACTTGATTTTTTTTTCTAGCAAAAAACTTGGGCTCCGCTTTTTTTGTACTTACATTAAAGAATTATATGTTGTTACGACAGTTGTCTGTAAATGACATCAATATCTGCTAGTTGTGATTTATAATAACAAATGCTATACACTCATGATTAGCATTATTACCTTTGTAAACTTTTTTAATTTCCTTATCAAGTACAAACCAAGTAAAAATAATACGGTTGTTGATTTTTTATCTCGTCAACAAAATGAGCGGGAGTCATTTTTCCTTTTCCCTCCTATTCACTTTCGATTAATTACAAGTTTTTTATTTTCTTTTCTGAATGAATTATGATAGGAACATATGAATGCCCATAACATCCTTCACCTTATTTCACAACTGGAAAATGGTATTTTTATCTTGCACCGATTATCAACTCAGGAATAATATTCTTTATTATAAACGCCACATTTATATCAGTGAAAATTCTACCCTAAAAATCACTTACTGAATTTCATTATACCCCACTAGCAGGACATGGAGGAACCCTTAAGGCCATCAAGCGTCTATCTGATATAGTATATTTTATTGGCCAGACCTTCATAAAGACATTATTGATTTTATTAGTAATTGTCTCACATGTCAAGAAATTAGCCGTAGGTTTCGTTACAGGATGACCATCATCAAGCAGATACGCTATTCTTTTAGAAGTTAGAGATCGTCTCTCTAAATATGCTCATTTTGGACCTTTACCTACGCATTATTCCGCACCTAAGGTAGCCCATCGTTTTGTTCATATGGTTTGCTTGCATGGATTCCCAAAAATGATTCAATTAACAGATTTGTTTTATTTATTTCTTGGCATCGACTATTTGTTTTAAGTACTACTCTCCATTGAAATATTGGTTATCATTCTTAAATAGATTGCCAATCGGAGAATGTCAATTGTTATTTTGAACAATATCTTCATGCTTTTATATCTACCACTCCTTGGTTATGGTCAGTGGCGGAGCCAGAAATTTTATTCAGGAGGTCCCTAAATTAAACACTACATGAAAATCACTCATTACCGGAAGAATTTTCCGGCCATTTTCATACGGCTAATTTTTTGGAGGTCATTTTTGTGGCGATTTATCATCTCATCTTGAATGTCAGAATACATTAAAATAGTCATATTTGCCGTCTCATTACTGGAGCTAAGAGGGATTGTATAATCAAAATTAAGAATACAAATAACTTTGCAAGAGGAGCGAAATAGAAAAGGAAAGCCGTGCTCGAGATTGCGAGTTGCGAGAGAAGAGCAAAGGGGAAAACGAAGCATGCAGTTTGGGTCGAGGGAAAGCAAGCCATTTGGAAGCAGTCTCTATTTGGGTCTGTGATATGATATTGTTGCCAGAGTGAAATTTTTTATTAGAAAGTTATTGTGAAAATTAGTAAGAAAACTATTCCGAACAAAGCCTAAAGCAAATTCTTTTGCATATTAAATTATGGAATTATTAGGTCATGTTATTTATAAAAATAATGCTAATTTTTTATGTAAATTAATCGTTCACATTTAAATTTGTTTTAAAATGATGGCAAAATATAAAAAATTCAATTAAAATGTATATTACACAATCTTAAAATAAACAAAATACTTTTAAGATTCATTTTCGCAAAAAAGTTTTGATCAACAAATTCGATAAACATTTTTTATTAATATACTACATGTAATAAAAATAGTGACTAAATAATTATATCTAAATCTCTTCCTTTTCTCAAAAAAAAAAATTGCTTTAAGCTCTTGTCATGTATGCAGCCAAAAAAAAAAAATTTAGGTGGGGCACGTGCCCCACGTTGCCCCCCCCCTATGGTTATGGTCTTCTGTTCTTTATTGGAGAAATTATTCTGTGTGGAATCCGATCACAACGATGTGTTCGGTTGCTTACGTGGAAAGGGTTAAACAGTCAATTGAATTGCGTAAACCTCGTAAACCAGACCCGTCTTCCAGCCCGACCCGGGATATTTAGGTTGGCGCTTCTTTTTTTCAGATAATAAGGCGCTCGCGAATCACCGCAACATATAACGCTTAGAGCCAAAATTTTCGCAGAGAAGCCAAAAATTTCGCAGAAAAAATGCCGATGAAGATGGAGATTGATCTGGAGGAGGATGTTGGTTTTTATGAGCAGACAATATTTTCGCAGGTCTTGGAGGAAGCCGATAACCTGGAGAATGCTAACGTCCAGGAAACAAGCGCACATGAAGCAGAACACGTAGAACCAGTGGGACTAGACGAAAAGTTCAGCATATCGGTAAAGTTTGCCTTTTTCAAAGTTTTCTTTGTGTATTTATTGTGTTTAACAAAGATGTGTTTTTTTATCAACAATGTGCATAATATAAAATTGTAATTGATTTAAAAAGAATACTCGATGTTCTCTTCTTCTAAAGTATTATTGATCTAGGCTACAATAAGGATTTTATAGTTCGATTTTCTTATTTAAAAGTTTTGTTGCATATTATTTGCGTATGTATTGCGTATCTGTTTGATATACATTGAATATTTTCTGCGTATTAAATTAGTATACATTGCGTATATGTTAGGATTTTATTGCGTATTGTGTTGCTTAATTGCTGCTTATCTTTTGCGTATCGGTTGCGTATTGGTTGCGTATTTTACCATTCACTTAATGCGTATTTCTTAGGATGTTTATGTTAATGAGAAAGAGGCATACGAGGCTTATCGTTCTTATGGATATAATCTTAGTTTTAGTGTTTGTAAGGATCATCACAGTTACTGGCCAAATTCCAGAAATTTAAAATCTAAGGACTTTGTTTGTTCAAAAGCTGGTTTCAAGAAGTTGCTTGATCTTAATATTCAAAGGAAATATCAAAGATCAGATACTCGAACTGGTTGTCCAGCTATGGTTAGGTTTACAGTGGATGAAGTTGGATATTAGAAGGTGAAAAAATTTATTGAAAATTATAATCATGATTTGCCTAGGCCAGAAGATCGACATCTTCTTAGATCATGCAGGAATATGTGTGATGAAAAAGCTTCTGTTCTTAAAGCAATGACAGATGCTGGGATAAGAACAATTAATGCATTTTCCTTCCTTGCTGATGAAGTTGGAGGTGTCAAAAATATCGGATTCACAAGGATGGATGCGTACAACTTTATTCAAAAAATAAAAAGAGCTAAGATTGAACTTGGGGACACTAATACTTTGATTGAGTTATTTAAAGAACGACAACTTAATGATAACATGTTCTCTTGGGATGTCCAGAAGGATGAATTTGATAAATTGTTAAATTTATTTTGGGTTGATGCGATTGGTAAGATAGATTATGACTGCTTTGGTGATGTGGTAATTTTTGATACAAGTTATAGGCTTAATAAGTATAATTTGGTATGTGCACCATTTGTTGGGGTTAATAATTATTGGCAAAACATTTTGCTTGGGGTGGCCTTCTTGTCCGAAGAGACAATTGAATCATTTACTTGGGTGTTTACAACTTTTGTTCGAATGATGGGTGATAAACAGCCAATAACAATATATACAGATCAAGACCAGGCAATGGCTAGGGCCATAGAAGTTGCACTACCTCACAGTCGTCATAGACTGTGCCAATGGTATATCTGTAAAAAGGCTCCATCAAAAGTATCGTGCTACAATACCAACAACAAAGTCAAAGGCCTCTTCAATACGTGTTTGAGCAGATGTGACTCAGAGGAGGAGTTTGAGAATGCATGGGCTGAATTGATCATACAAGGGAACCTCCAAGATCATGTTTGGTTGCAGGATCTTTATAGGATAAGGAATAAGTGGTCAACTGCCTTCAATAAGGATTGTTTTAGCATGGACATTCTATCCACACAACGTAGCGAGTCTACTAATAATGTGTGTCATGGCATTTCTAAGC
Organism: Dendrobium nobile; assembly: GCA_022539455.1. Taxonomy (NCBI): domain Eukaryota; kingdom Viridiplantae; phylum Streptophyta; class Magnoliopsida; order Asparagales; family Orchidaceae; genus Dendrobium; species Dendrobium nobile. Next base: position 27,107,133 of record CM039724.1, read on the forward strand.
CCACAAGTTCTATAACTGATTGCTTTTTGGGTTTAGAGAAGTTGATGAGGAATTGGCGCCGGAATGAACAGGATGAGGATTATAGATGCAGCCACTCCGAAATAGAACCTGTAATAAAAAACTGCTCAATATTAAAGCAAGCTGCTCAATTTTATTCAAAGAAACTATATTCATTTTTTGAGCAAGAATTTTTACAAGGTGTTGGTGTAATGAGTGTAGAGCTTGAGTCTAGTGATTCTTCTAAATTTTTTGTCTATTACACAGAGACCAAGGATCACTCTAAACCATGGGTTGTTGATTTTGATGCACAAAATGGTAACATTCAATGCTCCTGCAGAAAGTTTGAAATGATGGGTTTATTGTGTTCTCACTGCATAATTATTTTGAGGCAAATGGCTATTGGGAAAATCCCCGAGAAGTACCTACTGTTGCGATGGTCAGCACGAGCTCGACAAGATATATATTCTGGTCTAAATTTGAAAGAAAATTCTCAGAATAGCTCTGAAGCTAGTAGTGGATTCATATTCAGAAATTATATCAGCAGGTTTGCATATGAAATGAGCACACGAGCGCAGCTGAATGAGGGTGGTGAAGAATTCCTAATGGCTGCGATGAAGGATACATTTGAAAAACTCGATTTGGTTGTTTTTGGGAAGAGAAAGACATACAATACTACACAGGGTGGCAGTGTACAACTGAAAGACCCTCTAAAGCGTAGGCCTAAAGGCATATCCAATGCTAGGCTGAAAAGCCACTGGGAAAAGAAGACAAAGAGTATGATTTTTTATTTTCTGAATAATTTTATTTATTGCCTATTTTGACATATTGTTATTAATTTTTTTAACAGGGAAACCACCAATAAAGAAATACACAACAAAAATTGAGACTCCTTCAAGCATGCCTGAATGCTTAACTGAGGATTTCATAAATTCTGTACACTCCAAGCAACCATCAGATCAGCAGTGTAATTTCACAAGCATGCCCGAATGCTTCACTGAGGACTTCAAAAATGCTATACATTCCAGTCAGGCATCTCCAGCTAAGTAGTACAATTTCACAAGAATGCTCGAATGGTTAACGGAGGATTTCATATCACAAGCATGCCTGTCTAGTCAGGCATCAGTACAGCAGTTCACCAGCATGCCTGAGTGCATGACAGATGATTTCATAGCCAGGGAACCATCCAGTCAACCATCAGTAAAGCGAGCAAAGCATTCTAATTTCACAAGCATACCCAAATGCTTCACTCAGGAACACATAACAGGTGTACGCTCCAAAAAGCCATTAGCAACATACCTGAAGTTGATGATGGATATCATTAAAACAGAAAAATATATGTTATAAGAATATTTGTATGATAGATATTTATTTGTAAGAATATTTGTATTAGCTGTTAATTTTAATTTGCGTATGGCCTGCGTATATAGCGCGTATACAGCGCATATAAAAACAAATACAGAGCGTATTTTCTATGTTTCTGAAAATGCAATCTATTTTCCATTATTACTAAATAATTTTAACCCATTATGAATTTATGGAATGCCGCGTCTAGTTTGCTTAAATAGTGCGTACTATACCCATAACATGTAAACATTCCTAATTGAATGGAATGAAGGTTCAATGAAGAAAAACAAGGGTGTACACTAACACCAAGTCTCCCTTTATTGTTGTATTTACGAAGAGAATCATTCCAAAAAACACCAAGTCTCATTGAGGAATTCTTTCAAATCATTTTAAAACGATGCTAAAATGAGTATTTAAATGATTCATACCGAAGGAATCATCGAATTATTTAAATTTGAATTAAATTGATTTTTTTATCAAAAAACTAAGAACTGCCTTCTGCGTATATACGGCGTATAAAATGGGTCTGAGACGCGTATGAAATGCATATAGTCTGCGTACTTTGAATACCTAAATGAAAACCTTCTTAATCGATTTGAATTAAGGAACAAAGGCGGGAAACCCTATATTCGATGCTCCTTGATTATTTTATTGATGAGGAGATGCATTCGAATTAATTTGACTCTCCTCCACATACTCTAATGATTGCTCCACCATAGGACCATAACACCCACACTCTAGAACCATCACTTGTATAGCACAAGGATGTACATAAACACCAAGTCTCATTGAGGAATTCTTTCAAATCATTTTGAAACGTTGCTAAAATGAGTATTTAAATGATTCATACTAAAGGAATGCATCAAATCATTTAAATTCGAATTAATTTGATTTTTTTATCAAAAAACCAAGAACTATCTTCTGCGTATATACAGCGTATGCAATGCGTCTGAGACGCGTATGAAATGCGTATAGTCCGCATACTTTGAATACCTAAATGAAAACCTTCTTAATCAATTTGAATTAAGGAACAAAGGTGGGAAACCCTATATTTGACGCTCCTTGATTGTTTTATTGACGAGAAGATGCATTCGAATTAATTTGACTCTCCTCCACATACTCTAATGATTGCTCCAACATAGGACCATAACACCCACACTCTAGAACCATCACTTGTGTAGCACAAGGATGTACACAAACACCAAGTCTCATTGAGGAATTCTTTCAAATCATTTTGAAACATTGCTAAAATGAGTATTTAAATGATTTATACCAAAGGAATGCATCGAATCATTTAAATTCGAATTAATTTGATTTTTTTATCAAAAAACCAAGAACTGTCTTCTGCATATATACGGCGTATGAAATGCGTCAGAGACGCGTATGAAATGCGTATAGTCCGCGTACTTTGAATACCTAAATGAAAACCTTCTTAATCGATTTGAATTAAGGAACAAAGGTGGGAAACCCTATATTCGACGCTCCTTGATTATTTTATTGACTAGGAGATGCATTCAAATTAATTTGACTCTCCACCACATACTCTAACGATTGCTCCACCATAGGATATGACACCCACACTCTAGAACCATCACTTGTGTAGCACAAGGATGTACACAAACACCAAGTCTCATTGAGGAATTCTTTCAAATCATTTTGAAATGATGCTAAAATGAGTATTTAAATGATTCATACCGAAGGAATGCATCGAATAAATTAAATTTGAATTAATTTGATTTTTTTATCAAAAACTAAGAACTGTCTTCTGCGTATATATGGCGTATGAAATGCGTCAGAGACACGTATGAAATGCGTATAGTCCGCGTACTTTGAATACCTAAATGAAAACCTTCTTAATCAATTTGAATTAAGGAACAAAGGTGGGAAACCCTATATTCGACGCTCCTTGATTGTTTTATTGACGAGGAGATGCATTCGAATTAATATGATTTTTTTATCAAAATACCAAGAATTGTCTTCTGCATATATACAGCGTATGAGCTGCGTCTACAATGCGTATGGTACGCGTATAGAGTGCGTACCTTGAATATCACTCCTTTATTGAGGAATTCTTTCTCAAATCATTTTAATGAAGGTTCAATGGTGAGAAACATTAAATTCAACACTCATTTATTAAGGAATTCTTTCTCAAATCATTTTAAAACGATGTTATAATCACATGAAATCATTCTTAATTACAAGGATAATATACCAGTTATGTACATAAATTTAAAATATGAAAAGTTCATTTCATTGCAGCACAAAATAATCCGTATGCAAATTTTGCTCTATATTTTGGCATTTTTTCTTGCCAATCTGTTCTCTCTTGCCAGTTGGAGTTGTTTTGTCGAATAATATTCTCCATGTATTTGCAAACAAACATACCACAATCTGTATTGTTTGTCTGAGTTGGCGCCTTCTTCATTGTCTTGAAACTCCATTTAGTGATATTTTGACGAAAGGCTTTTTTGCAATCCTTATTTAAGCTTGCAATCTGAACAATATATGGAATAGAATTAAGTCACTTAAAAATAATCACGAAATTTGTAAACAATTCAAGATTAGAATCAAACTCACTATCTTCACAGCAATACTTCTATGCATAGGTTTGGGTATAGAGTCGTAAAATTCTCACCGTTTCTGCTTTATGTAACCAGCTAGAAGGGTCCAGTGCTCTCCGTGAATAATTGGATTAATTATAATACTGCTTGACTGAATAGAATTATAGTCTATGTGCTCAAGGAACAATACTGATTTTACATCCTTAACCTTGTAATGCTGCAAAAAATTAAATATAAGAATTAAATAGTCCAAATAAAAAATTATGTATAAAATAAACTAGTATACTAACCCAATACATTGGTGAGATGTATAAATATTTTTGAAACTCATCTGGTGAAATTTTAGCCTTCTCATTTAATAAAATGGCAAAAGCATCAACATGGTCATTGTCCAGGCAACTGTCTGATAATATTTCGTCGATCATGCGTCTTGAAATCATCACATTCCCAGATTCAAATACACGCATGCCGCTGAAATATTCAAACAAAAATTATGCATAAGGTACGCATAGAAAACACATTAAATACGCAATCCGTATGCACAGAGTACGCAATCAGTACGCAAGTAATACAACATACGTGTCAAGATATTTCTTTATGTTTTCCCGAATAAAAACTTCCTGCATTGGACTCAACATTTCCACGCCTCTGTAATTAACTGTGGGACTTGCAGGGTAACCCTTTATTACAACATCATCAACATTGATTATTTCTGTAGCTTGAAGAACTTTATGGGGAACTTTTTGGAAAGGAACAATTTCTTTCGAAGGTTCTTGTTGGGGGGGGGGGAGCTTCTTTGGACTGTTCTTCTTTGGGGGGAGCTTCTTCGGACTGTTCTTCTTGTGGGGGAGGTTCTTTGAACTGTTCTTCTTGTGGGGGAGGTTCTTTAGACTGTTCTTCTTGGAGGGGAGCTTTTTTGGACTGTTCTTTTTGGGGGGGAGCTTCTTTGACATGTTCTTATTCGGGGGGATCTTCTTTGGCAGCTTCTTTGGACTATTCTTGTTGTTGGGGAACTTCTTTAATAGGTTCTTCTTGCGGGGGAACTTTTTTGGTGGTTACTTCTTGGGCAGTTTCTTCAGGGATGTGGTGTACCCTTTTCTGCTTCTTCTTTTTTTTTTAGCTTGATTTTCTCTCTAGTTTCTTCTTTTTGCTAACCCTTTCAGCAGCCTGGGTCATCTCAACATCATTCATTTTTTCTGGGGCGTCGGTCTTAGTGTGTTCAGATGATATCTGAATATTGTTGGGGGATGGAATTATATGGGGAATGAATGATGAGGAGGAGGGAGCAGCTTGCTGATCAGGCTTAATAATTCCTTGGACAAAATAATTTTGGAGCTTCTCATCAATAAGATCAACTCTCCTCACAATTTGTTCAAAATTCTTCCTCATTCTAGCTTCAAATTCCTGGAAGAGGTTGACCATGGACTCCTGCACAATCCCTATTAATTTCTTTTCAAGTTCATCTAATGATTGGGGTTGGGTTTTCAAGGCAGATTTGGGCTGCAGAGGAAATTGTGGGGGGAGATAATGTTCAGGTGTGTTAGTTTGAATGGGTGAAAGAGGGGTTGATGGATATTTCTTTACACCCAAGAGATCAGATTCTTCACTGGTTACTCCTTGGATGTCAACAAAAATCTGTGAAAAATTATTCTCAAATAAATACGCAATCTAAACGCAATATATACGTATTATCTACGCAGTCTATACACAATCCATACGCACAACGTATGCAAGACATACGCATAGTATACGCAAACCGTACACAATGTGTAAGCAATATATAAAACTTTTCACAATAAATACCTGTCTTCTCTTTAAATTAACAAATAATTTGACAGTCTTCTCAATGTTATATACAATGTCATCAGACCATCGAAGGAAACGGGGCCTTCTATCAGGATACTTTGGGAGATGAATGCAAGTGTGCTCCAGGAACCAAACCTGCATAAAATTTAGATATTCTCAGTTAGTTTTAGCAAAACAATCAGTCAATTAAAATGTGTAATAAGAATTGTTTTAGCACTCACAATAAGCAGTGACACAAATCCATTGACATAATCCGCTGGCCTGTTATTTGAGATCTTCATAGATACATTATTAAAATCTTCAACCAGGCATTTCCAAATTGCCCATGCCCAGTTAATTGATGAACAATGATCAACATTATTTGCTATTGTCTTTAGCATCTTAGGAACTTTAAAGTTGCTTTGTTAGAAAAATAAATTAGAACACAAATACATAATAAATATTTTCAACATGGTATCTGAGGAGCTTTCCCTAGTAAACTCAAACATTTCAGTCTTAATATCCTTTGAAGTGATTGTTGAAGTCGGTAAGGTCATCCAAGTAATCTCCTCACCTCTATTTGGTAGTCAGGAGGGCCACTACATCAGCTGTGAAAGGGACAACATGGCCCTCTATAATGAAGCTTTGCTTTTCAATGTTCCACATTGTCAGCAGCTGGTAGATAAGTGGGGCATTTTGCTCAAATTCAGGAAATTGAAGAAATTGGTAAATATTAAGTTCCTTCAATTTTTCTTCAATTTCAACAGGAATTATATCTGAAAATGTATCACACATTGTTCTGAAAGTCGAAACATAGCATCTATATAATATAGGACGGACGTAAATCTGCGTAGAATAAGAAACTATAATTAATTTAGAGAAGCATATTATACGCAATAAAGTACGCATATAAAACGCAATAAAATATGCATATTATACGCAACGTGTACGCATACCATACGCAACATGTATGCATACCATACGCGTTGTGTACGCATACCATACGCGATGGGTACGCATACCATACGCAATGTACGCAAAGGATGAGAAAAATATCAGCAGAAATCTAGGGTTTAGGGTACACTAATCATTTTTCTTTATTGGAAGTTTAGTTTTATGATTTAAAGATCCAAAGTACTTATTATAAAATGTTAGGTTTTGTCTTCAACATATACGCAGAAAATAAGTGAAATTTACGCAGATTATACACATTGTATACAAAGAAACTACGCAGAAAGAACGAAAATGGTGAGATAAATTTAAACTTTTATAGTTACTCGGAATGATTTAAATTTATTTTTTGGTTTCTTCAGCAAATACGCGTTGAATACCAAAGATATCCGTAGTTCATTTTATGTCAATGTAAGAATTTTCGCACCTTTCTCTTTGCAGGTGAATCCTTTTCCACGTCCATGATGAGAAGAAGAGATTGCTGGAGGAATTCAGCGAGAGTTTTTTGCTGGAAGCTTGGGAGAAATGGAGCGAATGGCCGAAATGTGGAATTTGGAAAATGTTAAAATTTTTTGCCTTTTTCATTGTATATACTAGGCGGGCCTCGTATTATTTAGTCTCGAAAATACAAACGAGTCGGGCCTTAACTTTCCACGTAAGCATGCCACGCGTTATGTTTTTATTGGCTTCTGTTACAGACCGAACACATCATTGTGATCGGATTCCACACAGAATAATTTCTCCCTTTATTGAGCTTAATGATGCTATAATTTCTATTTTCACACCACCTTTAAAATGATTCTTTATCAAGCTTTATATGGAAAACCCCCACCCTGCATTCCTTCTTCTATCCAGGAAAAATCTGACATTACTTTCGTTGATGCTATATTGACTGATAGGAACTCAATCTATAGACTCTTCGTTAAAATTTGCAGCAAGCTCCACATAGAATGAAAATCATGGTTGATCGCCACCATCGGGATTTAAAATTATCCGTTGGGGATTTAGTTATAGTCAAACTGCAACCTTTTACGCAATCATTAGTTGTTAATCGTAACCATTCTAAACTAGCCAAGCGTAACTTTAGTCCCTTTCCTATTCAATCTATTATCAATCCAGTTGCATAGCGGCTCACTCTTCCTTTTAACTATAAAATTCATCATGTTTTTCATATTTTTTTTTCTAGAACCCTTTAAAGGCAATCCGCCAATACAATTTCCCAAATATCAAATTTCATTCATAATTATTAACTTATCTGTTTACCTTATGCCATTCTTGCTTCACATAATTCAGGTCTACCACACAGACAAGTTCTCTTGCATTGAACCAATGTGTAAATCCAAAAGATGCTACATGGGAGAATTTTTCATCTCTTAAACACTAGGACAATGTTGTTTTTTTTTATAGCAAAACGAGTTTTAAGAAACAAAATATTCAACCTGATACAAGCGCGGTGCATGAACAATGTATAGATTGTGTTAGAGTATACACTCAGCACATTCTACTTATCTTGTTCCACTATTTGTCAATGTCAGCATACACTCCACTTCTCTGTTTTACTTTACTGGCTCCTGCAGCTAATGCAGGCTTTAGCCATTATTCTCAGGTTGTATTAGGCATATATACTTGCCTTTATTTTCGCTGAAGTAGAATGAGATCGATGGCCATTTCTCCTCTAAAAATAATCTTCTTCTTCTGGCTTTGCTTTGCTTGATTTCTTCTTGCAGGTCTGAGAGATGAACTTCAACATGGTATCAGAGCTTTAGGTATCCGCCATCAATGGCTTCGCAAGGATCTTCCGCCTCAGCTTCAGCTCAGCGACTTCATCATCTGTCTGCAATGATGACAGAGTTTGTTGTTCCTTCTTCCTTAAAGTTTCTTATGAGTAACTTGAAGCACATTGTTTCTACTTCCCTTACAAATGAGAACTATCCCATTTGGCGCCTTCAAGTATTCAAGCTTTTTTCTGCAAATGGATTTGAAGGGTTCTTGACTGGAAGCATCACCGCTCCGGTTGTTTCTTCCACCGATTCAAATACAGATGATCTTCGTCTCTGGAAACAGGTTGATCAAAATCTTGTTTCCGCCTTATTGTCTACTATTTCTGCATCGCTTCTTCCTTATATCATCTCACTGTCTACCGCACATGAGATTTGGGTAACTTTGGAGAAACGATTGCAGCCTACCAATCGTTCTCGTGTGATTCAGCTTAAAAATGAATTACACCATATTCAAATGAAGGATCTTACTATGACTCAGTATCTTGCTCAAGTTAAAACTCTTTTGGACAACATATCTTCTTCCGGTGGTCACATTGACGTTGAAGATGTTATACTACATACATTAAATGGTCTGCCGTCTATTTACAATCCTTTCAAGTCAGGGATTCAGATAATCCAGCAAACTATTACACTCGATGCCCTGTATTCACTCCTGTGTAGTGAAGAAATCAACTTACAAAATGAGCAGCAGAAGGATGTTCCGACTCCTTCAGACCATACCGCATTGTGGGCGCCGCGCTCTAACACATCCCGTGGAAGACTTTCCTCTAGGGGACGCGGCAGAGGAGCTCCCTTTAGGACAAATGCGCCGAGTCCGAACGTCTCTGCTACAGCAAACTACAACAGCAACTGACCACCTGTTCCAGTTGGTAATCGTCCTACTTGTCAAATTTGTGGAAAACCTGGATATATTGCATTGAATTGTTGGCACAGTTTCCCATTTTTCCAACACTTCAAGGACATCCCGGAGTTGCTTACACCTGCATGTGAAATGGTCTACTACATCCTCTAGCTCATTGCATCCAACCGAACAATAAGAGTTTGCTTGAAAACCACGTCCAAGCAGCCAACAGTTTGTTGGGATTAAGCCTTTATAAACTCTCCACCAAAATAGTTTCTCCCGAGACCTCAATCCTAACTTCAAAATCCTGCATATAGGATCATCTACATCTTGGAAATCCTATTATAAACCATGGCTGAAACCGTTGAGCATAATGGGCTTTTAATTAACTCAAGAGTATCAGAATTCACCCCCACTTCAATAGGAATATTACAATCCTGTCCACCAGCAATTCACCGAAAACATAGGAGTAGTTTCGGTCTGTCCCAGCCGCTTCGCTCCAAGATAAAATCCGAAACCATCAATTCTTCAATTTTTGTAATATCACAGAAGGTCGGCCATCCAGATATTGCCCTGTCCCATATCTAGATATCATTCAACACCTCAATATTCCGACCATTCCCAACTTTCCAGCGAATTGAACGATTTAGACACCTAGCACCCTCACAGATTATCTTCCAGCAAGTTCAAGTGCCTCTCCTAACTTTAAAATCCCAAGGATTATCACCATATTTCATTCTCATACATCTCTGAAATAGTTTCAAAGGCTTGCTAATGAATTCCCAAGCAATTCGAGAGCGCAAAGGTCCAATCCAATTAGCACTAGCATGAAAGCCAAGGCCACCCTTACATCTTGGACGAGCTACGCTTTCCCAAGAAGCATAATGCATGCTTTTATGTGTAGTCTTTATCCCATAGAAAGCTATGACACAGCTTTTCAACATCATTAAGAACATATCTTGGGACACCTGTATGAGTCGTCATATACACAGATAAAGGTAACAAAACCGAATTGATTAAAGTTACCTGTCCAGCCAATGAAAGGTGTCTAATTCACCAGGACAGTGTACATCCACGAGCCTTCTGAATTAATGGCGCAAAATCCTTCCTTGTGAGTCTACTCAATGCCAACTTGATACCCAAATACTCCATCTCATTCACTTTACAACAGATAATTAATTTAGCCAACCGAGATCTTGTAGTGGATGAAGTCATCTTACTAAAAAGTACATTAGATTTACTACTGTTGACTCATTGGCCCATCCAAGAACAATAGTCCTGTAGGATAGAATTAATCTTCCTAGCATTTGGAATAGAGGCACCTGCAAAAAATAGAATTTCGTCAGCATAAAGAAGGTGGGAGACAGGAGGTTCCCCAGCACTAATTGACACTCCTAGTTCCATGAAATTCTGATGAAAGTGGGCAGACAAAAGCTCAGAATAAAGGATGAACAAATAAGGTGACAGAGTGCACCCTTGTTGGAACCCACACTCTGCAATAATCCCCTCCATTAGCTGTCCATTTTGAGTATAGAGAATTTCGAATTTTTGACAAAGCTAAGCACCCAAGAGTTGAACCTAGGAGGGAATCTCATTTGTCTAAGGACAAGCTCCAAAGTCCTCCAATTCATCTTATCATACGCTTGCTCCATGTCAACTTTCAATGCCAAGAAACCCATGGATGATTTAGAAACTTTGAACTTATTCATCATCTCCTGAGCAAGCAAGCAATGCTTTGAAATAAACCGACTTGGCACAAAAGCTGCTTGTTCCTCCAAGATCAATCTTGGCAACACTCCTTTGAATCTGTTTACTAAAACCTTTGCAACAATTTTATAAATTGTTTGACAAAGGCTAATAGGTCTAAACTCAGATGGCTGGTCAGGGTTGTTGACTTTAGGTAACAAAACAACAACCGTCTCCTTCCAATATGGCTCCATACATCCAAAAGAAAAGAACTCCAAACAAGCCTTGAGAACTTGTTCTCCAACAATCTCCCAAAAGAATTTAAAGAAAGAAGCCGTGACACCATCTCTTCCAGGAGCCCTGTTTCAGCCCAAAGAGAATACCACATTCCAAATTTCCTCCTTAGTGACTTCGACATCAAGAATTTCAACAAACTCAGCCAAACAACTCCTTTGGACATCAAGAGAAGGCCAACCACCATCTACTATAAGTTGCCCCTTCCATTTCTGCTCAAAGAAATTAAAAATCTCCAAAGAAATATCTTCCTGCATTGTAATTACCGTCCCATCAGCCCTCTTCAAAGAATCTATACATTTTGTCCTCCTAGCCGATGCCATTGAATGAAAGAAATGGTTATTCCCATCCCCTTCCTCAATCCACTTTATCTTAGCTCATTGCCTCCACCACGTCATAATACGAGTTAAAGTACTATTCAGCTACCGAACCTTATACTTCAAGCCTCAGCTTGTACATCAGTTAATCCCCTCGGCAAACACTCTAGCTCCTGAAGAACCTTAATCTCCTCATGCAGCTCATCCTTCAACTGATTAATTACTTTAAATTTGTTCTTATTCCAAAAAAAGAAAGCCTTCAACGTCCTCTGACATTTCTTCTGAAGCCTAGAAGCCTCACTACTCGAGTCCTCCACACTTCATTTCTCCCATACCAAATGCCAAGCTTTAGGATAACTAGCCCATACATCTTCAAATTTGATCCAATGAGAGTAAGTCCTCTTCAAAGCACCCTGGATAGCACACAGAATGGGGCAATGATCAGACGCTAATCTCGTAAGGTGCTTCACCTTCAAATCCTGAAAAGAATCAAGGATAGAGGAACTAATAAAAAATCGATCCAATCTAGAGTAGATCCGGCTCCTTGCATCCTTATTGTTGGTCCACGTGAAAGTAGGCCCACTAAAACTAGGATCAATCAGCTCATTATCTGCCATAAAATCACCCATCTCACTTGCTGCCATAGAATAGTGAAATGGCTTACCCCCTTTTTTGTCCTCCTGAGACATAATGCAATTGAAATCTCTCCCAACCAACAGAGGAGATTCCAACACATGACATTTAGAAATGTCCTCCCAAACTTGTCTCCTTACATACCTGTCTTTGTCAGCATAAACCACTGCTATTTCCCATTCAAAATTATTAACACTTTTCAACTTCCCCATAATGCATTGGTTGGTTTGAAAACTAACCTTGAAAGAAGCCATGCAACTCTTCCACATAACTAATATACCACCAACAGGTTGAAATGAAAATTCCCAATCCCTCCCAGCAAGCCTATCAATATTCTTTCTAGAGAAGGAATCAATTTTGGTCTCAAGCAAACCAATAAAGCTTACATTATGCTCTCCAATTACGTGCTGTAAATAATTCCTTGTCTCCTTCTTACGCGCACCTCTGCAATTCCAACATAAGATACTAAACATTATTCACCCAAGGTGATGCGTCCCCGCCGCACATAAGAAACCCCTAGCCCATGGACAACAATCATACCACCCATATCTACATCATTTGCCTGACATCAAACAATTTTATCAATGACATTAACCAATTGTTCAATGGATGAAGTTGTCATATCCTCCCTCAAAGCCTTATTTCTTCTGATACCAGGCAACTTCTGTAAAGAACCTATATGCACTACCTCCTCACTGAACCAATCGTTTGCCTTTCTATCTTGCTTATTCTTAGTCTTCAACACTTTGGACTTATTATCTGAAAATTTCAAAACTTTGGGAACCAATAGTTGAGCTGGAGAAGCTACAGAGCAATGCTTTTTCCAATTTCTATTCTTCACCAATCTTTGAGGACGGACACATCCACCCAACACTTCACTATTTTGCACATTACCCAAACCATCAACATTCACAATCTGTTCATGAGGTTGCACCAAACCTCCTACCTGCCGACTGTTCAACATATTATCGTCAACATTCATAACCGAAGGCTGTATAAAAACATCAGGACTAATATGCACTTGTGATTTAAACAGACCACCCGAACTGGTGTTATCATCATCCTGATTTTCAAAAATAGGTTCCTTACCCAAATCATTCTCCTCAGCCTTATTCTTACTAGCAGATTTTACATCCACCTGAGCTTTATTAACGTCCTTCCAAACCGTCTTAGGAGTTGTAACCGGGGCATCAGGTTTAGCTTTAACATTAGGAGTTTGTACCCAACTCAAGCATTGTTGGGTCTTGTTCTTCTTGTAACAATAGTCCATTCTCCCAGGTTTTTATCAATGGCCGAAGAATCCACCCAAGAAGAGCTGGCAACAGCATCGAATTTAACTTCTCTACCAGCTTTGGTGCCATCCACCGTGCCAAGTGCTGAGTCTGCTAAACTGTTCTGTTTCTGCTCACTAGAAGCCTTCAAATCTTGATGTTTAGACAGTTCACAAATTTCCTTACATAATTCTGCTTTGTGTCCAACTTTACTACATCTCAAACATATAATTGGAATCCCCTCATATTCAAAAGGTTGGAAGAACGCCCCCTATATGCACTACCTCCTCACTGAACCAATCCTTTGCCTTTCTATCTTGCTTATTCTTAGTCTTCAACACTTTGGACTTATTATCTGAAAATTGCAAAACTTTGGGAACCAATAGTTGAGCTGGAGAAGCTACAGAGCAATGCTTTTTCCAATTTCTATTCTTCACCAATCTTTGAGGACGGACACATCCACCCAAAACTTCACTATTTTGCACATTACCCAAACCATCAACATTCACAATCTGTTCATGAGGTTGCACCAAACCTCCTACCTGCCGACTGTTCAACATATTATCGTCAACATTCATAACCGAATGCTATATAAAAACATCAGGACTAATATGCACTTGTGATTTAAACAGACCACCCGAACTGGTGTTATCATCATCCTGATTTTCAAAAATAGGTTCCTTACCCAAATCATTCTCCTAAGCCTTATTCTTACTAGCAGATTTTACATCCACCTGAGCTTTATTAACGTCCTTCCAAACCGTCTTAGGAGTTGTAACCGGGGCATCAGGTTTAACTTTAACATTAGGAGTATGTACCCAACTCAAGCGTTGTTGGGTCTTCTTCTTCTTGTAACAATAGTCCATTCTCCCAGGTTTTTATCAATGGCTGAAGAATCCACACAAGAAGAGCTGGCAACATCATCCAATTTAACTTCTCTACCAGCTTTGGTGCCATCCACCGTGCCAAGTGCTGAGCCTGCTGAACTGTTCTGTTTCTGCTCACTAGAAGCCTTCAAATCATGATGTTTAGACAGTTCACAAATTTCCTTACATAATTCTGCTTTGTGTCCTACTTTGCCACATCTCAAACATATAATTGGAATCCCCTCATATTCAAAAGGTTGGAAGAACGCCCCCCCCCCCCCAACCCTTGTGCCCGCACTCCTTTAGGAACCCTCTTTGACAAATCCAGTCTAACATGAATGCAAAAGCACACCTATTCCACAGCTTAGTTTGTTCGTCCATGAACAGAGGTTCGCCAACTCCTGCAGCCAGCCTTGTTAAGTTAGACTCATCGCATTATTTTAGCGGCAAGTTTGGAAGCCTGATCCAAACTGGCGATGTAAACCTTCTTGAGGATTTAGCCTAGAAACCTATAGTCCACTGTTCTATTCCTATGATTTGGCCTGCAACATACCAAGGCCCCCCCCACCAAAACATTGTTCCTTGCTTCTAAATCAACAAACCAGCATAAGAAATAATCCGATCGCATCGGGTGTAATTTGTGTCAATCCAAGGTGCCCCCACTTCCTTTGGAGCTCATCCTGCACTACCCAAAAAGGCAATCGACATCCCAAAAGACTTCCAACTAAAGCTGTGTTAAGTTTCTGGATATTTCCCCTTGCTTTGTTCAAATCCAGTTTAACCAACCCATCTTCCCGCAAGAAGTTTCTAAAATCATCACACAGGTCCAATTTAATAGGCATAGACTTTCTCCACACATTTGTTGCTTCCCTGATCTCATCAACTTCTCTTTTAATTGACCTGGAAGGCCCATTTGTTTGCTGAGTGATAGGATTTTCCGATGAAGCATTTCACGAACACCGGATGTTCGTCCATGGACATAGGGGAAGTCACTACCACCAGCGACTACACGTTCACCCCTAGTTTTCACCTCAGCAACATTTCCAATAACACCAAAGTTAAATCGTGGTATAATTCGATCAACATCCAAACCAGTATCACAACTTTCCGAAACTAAAGAAACTTTATGCAAATCCACAATGCGACCCACATAGCCAAAAGTAAACTGCAGTTTCTCTGGTTCAAAAACTGGGTTATCCAGAATTTTACTTACCTCCACATGTGTAATGGAGGAAGGCAATCCTTTCTCATCAGAATCCAGTAAATCAACCTGCTCTACATTCACATTCATACTGCCATGTACACCCGAGCTCGCAGCATCCATCTGGACCATCAATCCAGCATTATCATTAACCTCCTTCAAAAATTCCTCAACCTCACTTCCGCCCATAATCACCATGATTTCATCCAAATCGAATGAATCCTGTAGCACCAAATCTCGATCCACCATCTCAACATTCGAATCAACCTCCGCCTCCTCTCTAGAGGTGCCATCTTCTCAAATGTTACAGAGACATCCGCTCTAGAGCCCCCATCTCTACCTGGAGATTCGACAAGCCCTCTTCCTTCGACTCCAATCACCTCGCTGGATGTAGCGTCCTGCCTCGCGGCCTTCACAGAAGCTACATTGCCTGCCGATCTAGCACTGCCAGCCTTAAATGGAGATCAGACATAGACAAGCTGCTTTCCCACAGCTCCAATGTCCGCCAAACCACTCAATACCGTTAACGACAACCTCCTCTCACTATTAGCTCCTCCGCTTTTCACAGCACCAGCTCCCAAACTACTTCCCCCAGCCACATTCCTCCCTCCAACACTTCTACCATACCAAACATCAGAACTCCTCCCCCACCGGCTTCCCTCCCTCTGCCGCTCCTCAGCGGATGACAAGGGGGTGACGAGGGAGGGGGGGAGGGGGAAGGGAGGGAGATAGAGGGTGAGAGAGAGAGAGAGAGAGAGAGAGAGAGAGAGAGAGAGAGAGAGAGAGAGGAGGGAAGGAGAGAGGGTGAGATTTAAAAACAACCAAATAGAAGGGTCAATTTTAGATTTAAAAACACAAAGCCCCAAAATCCATCTTGCTGGAAGAATGGATAGTAAATATTACAAATAAAACAACAAAAGGAAGATCTTTTGTCACTAGGATTCAAAAAAATAATTATTAATATTTTGATAGCAGCAGCATGCCAACTCAATACAAACTCTTGATACAAAACATTAAAGCAGTTCCTGCCCTCTTTTACACAATTTAAAGCTAGATAAGGCAAATGCAAAATCACTGCAGACAATACAACTATCTTAGAATGATATGCCTTAGAGCTCAAGGTAAGATACAATAGAATGCGTGGATATTTAAGCAAAATAACAACTCTACAAGTTAAGCTGGGGATAATAAGAACATGAAAAGAATTCAACTTACTTCAGGAATTTCTTCTGATACACGAATGAGAAACTTTTCAAAACTTCCCAGAACATATCAATCACCGGATGATTTTCTGCAAATAAAGATAAGATTATTTGCTGATATGAGCGTGGATGACTGGGATGAAGAAAAGTAGGATAGTAATACTGTATACAAATCTCTAAAAACTACAAAATTTATACATTCTAGACAATATTTTCAATTTATTTCTCAGACTTCTATATATGAAGATGAAATCCGATGAAAACAAAAACTTCGTGCATTAAATATTTCCAGGAATTTTTTACAAGGCAAGGATCTAGATCAAATTGAGCATCTCCGTCTTCGCCAAGAATGCTTTTGCCCAGTTGATCTCCTTGGAATGACTATGAACACAGTAATCTTATTGCAACAACTTTGGCCGATCCATGCAAGATAAAAACTAAAACCAATATGTTTAACGTACAGAATAAATGAGGTGAACATGAAAATGCAACTGAATTTGTTAAAATCCATGAAGATCTGGTATCAGGTGAATGTTAAACAAATGGCTACAGATATAAATCAATTTAAAGACAAAAAAAAAAACACATTTTTTTCTATGATGGCATGGACGTTTAAAATAGAGAGCAAGTATTTTGAAATTACATGCAAATAAAAGAAAAATAGAAAAGCACCAAAATGTTCCCTCAACTCTTTGTGAGGGACCAAAATGGTCTCTAACTCTTTTGAGCAACTCCTTAAAAAGGGGCCTTTTTGTTCATAACATCAAATTTTAGGATTAATGGTGTTAAATCAAAGGGTAATTTGATTATTTTAAATTAAATTATTTATTAAATATAATTTTAAACTAATAGTATTGATGAGGACATCTGACCTTGGAGGATTTATCAGAGGGGTGGTCGTCGATCTACGGCCATGATTGCGTCGTTTAACTTTTGATCGTCATTGTATTAGTTTATTTTCTGTTATGAGTTATTATTGCATTTTCTATTTACACCCTCATTTAGGGGTGTCAATTCGGATCAACCCGTCGGGTTTGGGTCGAACCCGACCCGACCCGGATCTAAACGGGTCAACCCGAACCCAACCCGTTTTTGCAAACGGGTCGGACATTTGAACCCGGACCCGACCTGGCCGGATTGCCGGGTTGACCCGACACGACCCGCGACCCAGCAGTGGCGACATGCGAGGGTTCAACAGCGCAAGTTCGGCGGCACGGTAGAGACGGCGACTCGCGACTGCGCGAGGGTTCGGCCGCGGTAGAGGCGACGCGCGACTGCGCGAGGTTCCGGCACCCGCGGCAGCGGCTGAGCGGCGACGGGGCGAGGGCGTGGCAACGGCAGCGCAACAGCGAGTTCGGCACGCCGCACGCGGGGCAGTGGGGCACACGGGGCAGGCAGCGGGCAGGCGGGTAGAAATGGTGGGAAATTCAAAATTTTTTAAAATAAACGAGTTGCCGGGTTGACCCGTCAACCCGCCGGGTCAACCCAAACCCGACCCGTTTTTCAAACGGGTCAAATATGCGAACCCGAACCCGACTCGTTTATCAAACGGGTCGGGTCCAACCCGGATTTTCTGGGTCGGGTCTGGGTCGGGTTTTCTGGTCGGGTCAAATATTGACACCCTACCCTCATTTGAGGGCCTAGTCATGTGTAAGCCCTTGGGGCAAGTCGGTCTTTTATTTTTCTTTCATTGTAATGAGGCTATTTAAAGGCCACCTCCTTCTCCTTCGAGGCTAATGATTAATATTATGAAAATTTATGCACTTCTATGTTTTGAGAGAGCTTGAGAGCTTTGGAGAGAACCCTAGGTGAGGGAATCAGATCACCCACCAGTCGCAAGAACCGTCCAGGCTCGTTTTTACCTTTTGTTCTCTAATTCTTGCCCTCCACCACCGCCGGTCAAGTTTCCTCCAAAGCTGCCGGCCTAGCATCCACTCCCATCTCCCTTTCTTGGTCAAAACCCCACTTTCATCACAACCCCACCGGCCACAATTCCCCCCCTCCCCTTGGCCGCCGGCCACAAACCACCAAAGCCCTCACCCGCCGACCCTACTTTCCCCTTTCCTCCTTCCTTTCTTTTCAAAATTTCTTCTAGGGAAAGAATTGAAGACTTACCTAATTTAGATCATATTAAATTTGGAAGAATTTCAAATATCAAATTTAGATTTATTTGAATTTGAATCCTTTTTTAAAATAAAGTTAATCTAATTTGGACACTTTCCAATCATTTCAAACATGAAATTAATTAGAGATTCTCCTCTAATTCTCTTTCCTTAATTAATACCCTATGTTTGGAAATGTTTCAAATCCCCAATCAATTCCACCATGCATGGCCGGCCCACCCTCTCTCTCTCTCTCTCTCTCTCTCTCTCTCTCTCTCTCTCTCTCTCTCTCTCTCTCTCTCTCTCTCAATCAATTAATTAATTAATTAGAAATTCTCCTCTAATTCTCCTTCCTTAATTAATACCCTACATTTGGAAATGTTTCAAATCCCCAATTAATTCCCCCATGCATGGCCGGCCCACCCTCTCTCTCTCCAATCCAATCAAACCACATTAACTCCCTCCCATTAATTCCCATCCAATCCCAATCCAAGCTGCAGCCCCCCTTTCCTCCCTCCTACTTATTTAAACTATTCCCTAGACTCTCAAATCAACCTTCTCCAACCTTTCCAAGCCCTAGACGTCCCCTCCCAAGTTCTGCACCATGTTTTATTTAACTAATATTCATACTAAAAATTTAATTAGTTATTTAAGTATTATTTGTTAGTTATAAGAATAAATTATATTATTAATTATCTTGTTGATCACTTAAGAATTCTACATGCCGCTTCTTTTGCTCCTTTGTTGTTCGAGTTCACTCCTTCAATGACGTTCCCTTTCTCTTGGATCAGAAGTTAGGACATTTTGATCGGAAGAAATGACGGGAGTTCGCTCACTGTGAAGGTAGCTTTCTCCCTTTCGCACGCTTCTTCGGCCAAATTTGTTAAATCCGCCAAACTACAAAATTTAGTAAATTCAAATTAAATTTATGGCAAAAAGAGAGAAATAAAGGATTTATTTCGCTGTGAGATTTATGGGGCGCTCTAATCCCGTTTGGTAGGATTTAGCATAAATCCTACTCAAATCATGCATAAATCATGTTGCCAAACAACCCCTTAGCTTGAGAAAAGTGGATAAGTTAGGTGAGTTGAATAGGGGCAAATCTATGGCTAAGTTCTCCTTTAAGGCTACGATTGATAGACGCCGTGGATGGACTGCGGGTTCGACGTTGCGGCACTGCTGGGTCGACACGATAATTGCTCTGGTGATGGACTACGGGATCGACGTTGCGAGTCGCAATCAATGCTACGAGATTTCGAGATTGACGCGATGAGCTGCGAGTTGTGGTCGCAGTGGAGTCTGCTATGCAGCGGGCTGCTACTCTGCGCTATGGGATGCTGGATTCACCCTTGGGCTTGTTTGCTTGGTTGTTGGGGTCGAAGAAGGGCTTGGCGGTGCCTTGAGGTTTTGCTAATACGTTGCTCTGTGTTGCGAGACGATCTCTTAAAACACTTTGCTTATTACGATAATACCCTTGCGCCTATCTCACTTTTTCATATAAAATTGACGGCAGGACCAAACAAGTCCCATTTGGAGGAGTTGGTCCCTCAAATTAGTTATGGATCATTTTGGTATCTCACAAAGAGTTGAGGGATCATTTTGGTCCTTTTTTCTTTATTCAATTTATATAATTTCTATACATTATTTTTAATTTAAGATATATAAATTACAATACTATGTTAAATATGGTTCCATCTCCTAAATTTTTATAAATAGGCATGTCATGTGCTCATGTCATATTTGGTTTCATATTCACATCACATCATTGGATCATAGATTAGAAATAATAATATTTAAAGTCCTACCAAATTTACATAATTGTATGATCTTTTTGGAAATCCATATTAGAAATGAATTAGAAACTTTAGTTCACAAGTGAATTTGACATCAATAGGTAGTGGAGAGTAGTAAGGAAGCAAAAGAAAAATCACTAGTGAAAAAAACCCAAAGGATTGCAAGAAGAATATATTATTTGATCTTTTATACAATTCGAGTGTAGATCATCCACTACATAGTGTTTGAATCATCCCTATGAATATTTTGCATTTTACTCTTTTGTCTAAAAAGAAAAGAGTTTATCAAGCTTCTCAATGTTGATTCAAGTTAGGATGCAAGTCGGACAAAAATACAATAGAAAGAACGTTCGACAAACTAATATAATACCACTATATGTAGCAAACTGAATGCACTCACAAGATTTTAAGAAATCATGGATCTGAACCAAATACTAACAAATAAATACATTAGTAGGTAAAATGAATAATTGAAATTAACTTACTCGATCATAGCCACCTGAATAATGAGCATGAGAATGTAGATCACCCATATCCAAGTTCCCAAGGGAACTTGATATGAGAATCTGAAGGAAAATTGCAATTATGTGCCAATATAATATTTCTAATAAGAAAACGATTTAGGTCACAGAACAAATGTTGTAGTTAAAAGTTAAACTTTGATCTCCACTAGAGCTACAAGCAAATCAACAACTAATGCTCACACCACCAGTAAAAATATGCCAAAAAGAACTAGCGAATTCAGCCAGAAAAGATACGTTGCATAAAACCAAACACAAATTAATGGAGGTCATCAACATTTAAAAAAGGAGAATCATTTAGATTTGAAATATTTAATTGGATCTTTTACTTCGAAATTAATAAAAAGCCTGAATGACTACATCAAAAGCCAAAATAGACCACGAAATAACTCAAAACATCTTCTCATTAGCGAGAAATTTGTTAAGAATAGTTGCCTATGAACAAATTTAAATTGGAAGCTAGAAAACAAAACCTTCAGTTTAAATGTCACTAAATTTGGTTAACATAAAATATTTTGCAGTATTCAATATAAATACTAATCAATTCAATTTTGAAATGAACTTAAATGCAATGAAAACTAATCTACAAGACTTTCCCTACGCCTACTAAGAGAGGTTCTAATCAAATCCTAAATTTTGGTTTTGACTTCCCTTGGGCTTGCTAGCTCATTAATATTTTGAACTTAAATTTAGCTCATTATGAGCTGGCTTTTTGTTCATTTATTGAAGTAAAAGTTTAGCTCATTTATGTAAGTTTAGTGGAAGCTCATTATGGTGGATTTTGGCCCTTTGGTTCCTGTGGATGGCTGCTAGTTTTCCCGTGCTGGCCCTTTGGTTCCCGTGGATGGCTACTGGTTTTCTCATGCTTGGCCCTTTGGTTCCCACGGCTGGTTGGCTGTTTTCCCATGCCTTGTCCCTTGGTTTCCCGTGGCTGGTTGTTGGTTTCCTATGCTGGGTGGTTTTCTTGTGCCTTTGCCCCTTTGGTTCTGCGGCTGGCTGCTCGGTTCCGTGGCTTTTCTGCTTGGTTCTCGTGGGCTTCCTTCTCTATTTTGCTATACTGTTTGGGGCTGTTGTGTTGTGGCTTTTGGCCTTCCATTTCCTATTTTTAATTAAGGTATTAAGTATATTTTTGGGGGCTGTTTAGTTGCCTTCTTTTGCCTATATATAGAAGTTGTTTTGGATGGTTAAAGGAGGTGAAAATGCAATTTTTGGAGTAAGAAAACTTGAGAGTTTTTTGGAAAAGCTTGAGAGCTTTGTTCATTTCTTCTTCTTCCTTCTAGGAAAGCTTGCGAGCTTCTCCTCTTTCGTCAGGGCCTCTTATCCCTTCTTCTCTCCGCAAGATCGACGCCATCAGTATCTTTCTTCTCAAGGAATGCAAGTTTAGAATTTTATGTCAAAGTTTGTATGCGTCATTAGTATGTGTCGTTTGTAAGTCATTTTATAATAGTAAAGTTTTATTTTGCCTATTTTGTGTAATTTTCTTTATCTTAGTAAGGTCATATTTTTCTAGCAAAAAAATTAGGGGTCTCCTAATTTGTTTGCTTACTTTTGCGTGCATCAACCAGTAAGTTGAATATTCATTGTCTTCTACATCAATGCAACATTCTATGAATTGTTCGCTTTAAAGAAAATGAAGGGTGAAAAAGATATTGGACCTGATGATATACAACATTTCGCAATACACAAAGTAGAAGTATATCAAGATGATTGATACTTGATCCCAATGAAACAAAAGCTAACACAATCTTACAAAGTTACTACATTAACTTCAAAGATCGCAAAACAACCTAAAGATGTTGATAAAAAGTGGGTGAAGAAATAAAACACTTTCGACTATTCCTATAAAAGGTATTAATTAATCTAAGTTGAAGAAGGCCATTGACCATATGTCAAATAGCATTAAATAAGGTAACATCCTTGCAGAACCCTAGGATATGCATAAACCTTCATCTAGTGGGAAAATTAAAATAGATTGTTCAAATCTGGACCAACTTTAAATATACTTGTGAAAGCAAAGTTCAATGTGTCTCTTCAAGGAGAATAACTGATTTGCCAATTTCAGATAAAACATTCATGTTTATACTCATGCCTTACTGCAACACTTCAAAGAAACTACTATTTGTAAGGTCCACAATACAGAAGAGTTGAAAATATCTTATGTACCTCATGCCAAAAAATGGTGAACTAGGATTTTTGTTATACAAATCCGAGGAGTACTGAGGTCAAAACTTCGACTAGCTTGTTCAATATAGTGCCCATGAGCATGCCTAAATATTATCTCTCAATAATTTGAAAAGTGATGCGCAAACAAGGACTTCATGCCAAGATTACTAGTTATAAGGATATGACCAAAAAAAGTCCGCAAATATCACGGAGAAATGATAATCATATAACCAAAAATACCTTAGATTTATTCTACACAAATATGATTGAAGAAGGGTTCTTTATTCTACAA
The DNA here is from genome assembly GCA_022539455.1 of Dendrobium nobile. NCBI lineage: Eukaryota > Viridiplantae > Streptophyta > Magnoliopsida > Asparagales > Orchidaceae > Dendrobium > Dendrobium nobile. The sequence goes on from CM039724.1 coordinate 27,130,737, forward strand.
AAATATCCTTAAAGAAGGAACAATTCTGCAATGAAAAAAAGAAGACTAAACTGAGAATGAAGATTTATATGAAGTTAACTTTTCAAGTGACCGAGACAGAAAAGCTACTTATAACTGAAGAATTTGAGGATGATAGGCAGGCTGGTACAATGGATCAATTAAAGGAAACCAATATGTGAATGATGGAAAATCTCTCGCCTAATCTTCATTAGTTCTCTCCTAACTAAGGATTGAATTAAACAAATGAATACGCTACTCTATGAATTTAAGAATTGCTTTGCCCGACATATGCTGAAACGTGCAATTTATCTCCTAAAATGTTAGTTCATAAATTAGTCATCAATTAAAGTGGAACACCTATCAAATAAGAGTCAAGGTAAATGAGATTGGAAATTGAAGTGCAGGTGGCTGCAAAACCAAATGCTCATTGAAGCGAGCTTCATTCGTGAAGAAAGATATGTTGATTGGATAGTCAATATTATCCCCATAAAAAAGAAAAATGACTTCCAGGATCTCTATAAGGCATATCCAAAAAATGAATTTATGCTTTCATTATCATAATCACTAGTGGATAATATTCTGACAACATGTTCTCTTTTTTTTTATTTTTAAAGAAATGCTGAAATTGCATTTAAAAAACCAAAGAACTACAAATCAAACCAATCCTAAAGCATCACATTCCTCCTTCAAGCAATACAAGAAAGAAGGAGGAATCATAACATCATGAAGATCTTTCCATAAAAAAGATCTCACAAGAGCCAAATTAGCACAAATATCCGCTAATTTGTTCCCATTCCTAAAAGAATGGGAAAAATACAATTTGCTTAAACTCAAGTAAGAAAGCCAAATTCTCATCACTTTTTCTACTAACCTTCCAATCTTTGACCGATCTTTTTAGTATTGTGATGATATTCAAGTTGTCTCCTTCAATGATCACTCCTTGAGCCTCCAACATCCAACATTTGACCACATTCTTCAGATTGAGAACAGCCATTAACTCCAAATGTGAAATGTCCCAATGCAAGGAATTGTTGCCAAAAGCCATAAAAAACCTCCCCTTTTCATCTCTGACAACGCCACCTATACCTGCCAAGTGATTCCTTTTAAGAGCTGCATCTATATTTATTTTAATCCATCCGGAAGGAGGAGGATGCCAAGGAGAATTCAGCAAAAGCTGGTTAGCACCCCAGTTTTCCGATTGGATATTAATAAAGTTGCTTCTCACGGCAAAAGAAATAGCATAGCAGCAATGTAGTTTTCTGAATCCTCACAATTAACATGAATAAACTTGCACCTGCTTTTTTGAAACCAGAAAAATCGTATTACAGAAAATATTTCCCGAAAGCAGATTTTTCCCCACGTCATTTTGTAGGCTGTGTAAACAGTCTTCAAAGCAGTGAAATATAGGGATGTTAAAGCCCCAACAATTCAGTAAATCAATTACTTTCCTGATTTTGGAGCAATTCCCAACTAAGTGATTGTTGTCTTCTTCTTCCCCACATCCTCTAGGACATCCAGAAAAATTACTTAACTTTCTTTTGACCAAAAAAGTGTTAGAAGGAATAGCATCATAATAAAGTCTCCATAAAAAAAGTTCAATTTTCGGCTTCAACTTTAATTTTTTAAACCACTTCCAGTGAACAAACTCCTCCTTATGATCCAAAGTAGCTTCATATGCGAATGCTGTAATCGATTTCCCAGAGAATTTATCATTCAAAACAACATAATCAGAATTTCTATCAGTCCAGATAGGGATTTTAAGTATAAGATTTAATAGATGTTCACCGAAAGCAATCTTCAATTTGTCCATATCCCAATGGCCATCGGAAATAAAAGATTTAAGAAGTAATTCAGAATTATCCTGAGTGTTGATAAATGTCGGCCAAGAAGCAAGACTTCTATCTAAAATCCAAGTGTCCTGCAGCCAGTTGATAGAGTTACCGTTGGATACCTCCCATCTAACAATTTTTTTAAGGAAAAAAGCACTCATCGTTATAATTTTCCAAGTCGGAGAACAGCATTGCTTCACTGTATCCGACCACATATCTCCACCATATTTAGCTTTGAGAATGAGATTCAACAGAGAATTAGGCTTGGTTAAGAAATTCCAAGCAAACTTGGCACGTAATGGACCAACCATTAGTCAATCAATTAATTAATTATTTAAAATTCTCACTCTAATTCATCTCCTGTAATTAATACCCCAATACATTTTGGAAATTTTCAAAATCCCCAATTAAATTCCCCCATGCATGGCCGGCCCGACACCGCTCTCCTTCTCTCTTCTCTTCCCAATCCAATCAAACCACATTAACTCCTCCCATTAATTCCCATCCAATCCCAATCCAAGCTTGCAGCCCCACCCCCCTATCCTCCGCTGCCCTACTTATTTATAAACTACTTCCCTAGACTCTCAAATCAACCTTCTCCAACCTTTCCAAGCCCTAGACGTTCCCCCCCTTCCCAAGTTCCTGCACCATGTTTTTATATTAACATATATTCATACTAAAAAAATTAATTAGTATATTTAAGTATCTATTGTTAGTTATAAGAGATAAATTAAATATATTAAATTATCTTGTTGATGTTAGCACATTAAGAATTCTAACATGCCGTCTTCTTTTGCTCTCTTTGTTGTTCGAGTTCACTCCTTCATACGATTCACCTTTCTCTTGGATCAGAAGTTAGAGACATTTGATCGAAGAAATGACGGGAGTTCGCTCACTTGTGTGAAAGGTATCTCCTTTCTTGTCCCTTCCTCGCCTGGCAGCGGCTTTTCTTCGGCCAAATTTTGTTAAATCCGCCAAACTACAAAAATTTAGTAAATTTCAAATTAAATTATAGGCAAAGAGAGATCAATAAAGTGATTTATTTGCTGTGAGATAAGTTTATGGGGCGCTCTAATCCCGTTTGGGTATGTGGTATTCATAAGAACATAAAAACACTGACTCAGATCAACATGCATAAATCAATGTTGCAAACAACCTCCTTAGCTTAGAAAAAGGTGGATAAGTAGGTGAGTGATATAGGGGCAAATCTAGGCTTAAGTTACTCCATTTAAGGCTACGATTGAAGACGGCCTGGGGATGGACTGCGGGTATCGACGTTGCGGCAGCCTGCTGTCGACACGATAATTGGCTGTATGCTGGCTGGATGAACCTACGGGTCGACGTTGCGTAGTCCGCAATCAATGCCTACGGAGATTTCGAGAATTGACGCGATGAGCAATGCGAGTTGTGGTCGCAGTGGAGTCCTAGCTATGCAGGGGGCGCTTCGTGTGCTATGGATGCTGATCTACGCTGTGGGTGTGTTGGTTGGGGGGGGGGGGGGGGGGGGGGGGGGGGGGGCTAGGGGCGGGGCGGGGGCCGTTGGGGAGGTGGTTCAATCAGTGGGGTGCGGGGGGTGGGGGGGGGGGGGGGGGGGGGGGGGGGGGGGGGGTGGGGGGGGGGCGTGGCTTTGAACACTGTGTGGCTTTGTAGATGGCGGGTAGTAGTGGCTACTGAAGCGTTATATAGATATTGACGGCAGTGATCAAAAAAGTGCCCAAGTGGAGGATTTCACACCAAACACATAAGTTATCTTTGGGAATGTTATGGTTTCAATTAAAGTATATAGGGATGCTTTTTGCTTTTTTTATTATTTGTTATAATTTTAAGGATATTTTTTATTGAACGATATGGGAAATGTGGGGACAATGTATATATGGTGTAGTGCCAGGGGTTCCTAATTTTAATAGGGCATGTCAAGTGTTGACTATTTGTTCAGTACAATAATTTGGGGGGAAAGTTGAATAGTAGATATTTAAACTAGAACCAAATTTAATAATGTAATTTGTTAGTGAAAATCCATATGTTAGTATGAATCTAGGAAACTGCTAGTTAAAGTGGGATAATTTGACATAATAGGATGATGAGTATAAGCGTTAGAAGAAAATAGTGGGGGGTTTGAGATGGAAACCAAAGGTGAAGAGAATATATAATGGATCGTTTGTATAATTGAGTGTAGAGATGCATGCTGCTAATTGTTTAGTCTCCGTATATTTGCTAGTGTATGCTTTTGTCAGAAAGTGAAAGAGTTGGTGGGGATGGGAGGCTGGTGGTGTCAATATGTTGAGTATTCAGTTTTAGGGATGCATGTGGAAGTGGGTGTTTTTATAATGGGTGGGGGGAGGAGGTGTGTTGGGGTGGGTGTGTGTTGTGTTATGGTAGGGTCAAGTATGAAGATTTAGGGGGGAGGGAGACGGTGTGTATGTGGAACATTGGTGTGAGAGTTATTGTTATTGACATTTTGGGATGCACTCCAAGATTTTATTTAGAATCATGTTGATTGGCAATGAGCAAAATGGATATTAGTAGTGTAAAGGGAATATAGAATTTGGTGACTTACCTTCTGCCTGGATTTGAGAGGTTGGCTGGTGGGTGAGATGGTGTGGGTGAGTGTGATGTGTGGGGTGGGTGGTGGGTGGGAAAGGGGGGGTTTTTGGGGTGGGGTGTGGAGTTGAGGAGTGTGTGAGGGGATTTGGGGTTGTTTTTATTTTTGCAATTAGGATGTTATTTCTTGATTTGAGAATTAGATTTGTGATTCGTTACATTTTTAGTTATAAATTTAAAATTTGTTATGGTGATCCACTAAGCTACAAGCAAATCAACAACTAATGCTCACACCACCGTAAAATATGCCAAAAAGAACTAGCGAATTTCAGCCAGAAAAGATACGTTGCATAAAACCAACACACAATTAATGGAGGTCATCAACATTTAAAAAAGGAGAATCATTTAGATTTGAAATATTTAATTGGATCTTTTACTTCGAAATTAATAAAAAGCCTGAATGACTACATCAAAAGCCAAAATAGACCACGAAATAACTCAAAACACTTCTCATTAGCGAGAAATTTGTTAAAATAGTTGCCTATGAACAAATTAAATTGGAAGCTAGAAAACAAAACCTTCAGTTTAAATGTCACTAAATTTGGTTAACATAAAATATTTTGCAGTATTCAATATAAATACTAATCAATTCAATTTTGAATATGAACTTAAATGCAATGAAAACTAATCTACAAGACTTTCCCAACGCCTACTAAGAGAGGTTCTAATCAAATCCTAAATTTTGGTTTTGACTTCCCTTGGGCTTGCTAGCTCATTAATTTTTGAACTTAATTTAGCTCATTATGAGCTGGCTTTTTGTTCATTTATTGAAGTAAAAGTTTAGCTCATTTATGAAGTTTAGTGGAAGCTCATTATGGTGGATTTTGGCCCTTTGGTTCCTGTGGATGGCGCTAGTTTTTCCCGTGCTGGCCCTTTGGTTCCCGTGGATGGCTACTGGTTTTCTCATGCTTGGCCCTTTGGTTCCCACGGCTGGTTGGCTGTTTTCCCATGCCTTGTCCCTTGGTTTCCCGGGCTGGTTGTTGGTTTCCTATGCTGGGTGGTTTTCTTGTGCCTTTGCCCCTTTGGTTCTGCGGCTGGCTGCTCGGTTCTCTGGCTTTTCTGCTTGTTTCTCGTGGGCTTCCTTCTCTATTTTGCTATACTGTTTGGGGCTGTTGTGTTGTGGCTTTTGGCCTTCCATTTCCTATTTTAAATTAAGGTATTAAGTATATTTTTGGGGCTGTTTAGTTGCCTTCTTTTGCCTATATATAGAAGTTGTTTTGGATGGTTAAAGGAGGTGAAAATGCAATTTTTGGAGTAAGAAAACTTGAGAGTTTTTTGGAAAAGCTTGAGAGCTTTGTTCTTTCTTCTTCTTCCTTCTAGGAAAGCTTGCGAGCTTCTCCTCTTTCGTCAGGGCCTCTTATCCCTTCTTCTCTCTCGCAAGATCGACGCCATCAGTATCTTTCTTCTCAAGGAATGCAAGTTTAGAATTTTATGTCAAAGTTTGTATGCGTCATTAGTATGTGTCGTTTGTAAGTCATTTTATAATAGATAAAGTTTATTTTGCCTATTTGTGTAATTTTCTTATCTTAGTAAGGTCATTTTTTCTAGCAAAAAAATATAGGGTGTCTCCTAATTTGTTTGCTTACTTTTGCGTGCATCACCATAAGTTGAATATTCATTGTCTTCTACATCAATGCAACATTCTAGAATTGTTCGCTTTAAAGAAAATGAAGGGTGAAAAAGATATTGGACCTGATGATATACAACATCTTTCCAATACACAAAGTAGAAGTATATCAAGATGATTGATACTTGATCCCAATGAAACAAAAGCTAACACAATCTTACAAAGTTACTACATTAACTTCAAAGATCGCAAAACAACCTAAAGATGTTGATAAAAAGTGGGTGAAGAAATAAAACACTTTCGACTATTCCTATAAAAGGTATTAATTAATCTAAGTTGAAGAAGGCCATTGACCATATGTCAAATAGCATTAAATAAGGTAACATCCTTGCAGAACCCTAGGATATGCATAAACCTTCATCTAGGTGGGAAAATTAAAATAGATTGTTCAAATCGGACCAACTTAAATATACTTGTGAAAGCAAAGTTCAATGTGTCTCTCAAGGAGAATAACTGATTTGCCAATTTCAGATAAAACATTCATGTTTATACTCATGCCTTACTGCAACCACCCTCTTCAATCTCTCTCTCTCTCTCTCTCTCTCTCTCTCTCCATCTAGCTCCCTCTCTCTCCCCTCACTCACTCTCTCTCCCCCTCTCTCTTTCTCTCTCTCTCTCTCTCCCTCTCTCTCTCTAGGCACGGGCGATTTTTTGTTCGCTTGTCGGGTCCGTGAGTTCGGGTGGTTTCGGCCTTCTCGGGGGGTATGGTTGGGGGTGACCGGCGGTCACCCCCTTGTCATCCACCTCGGAGCGGCGGAGGTAGGGGTTCTGGTGGGTGGAAAGGTGCGGATTCTAGGTCTAATTGAAGAGATGGGGGGCGAGGTGATGCTGGGAGTAGATCTGGGGATTCGATCGCGATTTCTTTTACTGATCTGTCTGGGGAGCTGAGATCTCCGTTGTCTAAGTTGAATGGCTCGGGGAAGCTGGAGCAGCTAGGAAGGAGCTTGTTTATACTAGGTCCCCGATCAAGGCTAAGGGTACGAGGACGGAGAGCAATGGTCTTGCTGCGAATGTCGCCAAGGTGGTGGCCTCGTCTCCCGCGATGGCGGGGGCAGATGATGGAGGGCCTAGGGGTTCACTTGGTGGCACTGGGGGTGTCGGGCAAGGTAGTCGGGTTTTAGCTAACCTACCGGATGGCCTCGCCTCTGATCCTGCTGGGGATGGGAGGACAGCATCGGAGGTGGATATGGTTGACCAGGATCTGGATCGGCATGGCATCCAAGCTCCTGGTGCGGCCATGGAGATCCTGGGGGTTCTTGAGGCGGAGGCATTTCTGATGGAGATCAGAACCAGTGCTGAGATGGTGAACGGGATGGAGATTCCTCGTGTGGTCGAGGCCAGTGCTGGTGTTACAGCTGCGGGAGGATCTTTGGGACCACCAATAGGGGTGGAGGTGGCGGTCCTCACTGATCTGCCCTCAATGGTGGGCATGATGTTGGATAATCCCACGGTTGAGCCTGAACTGCCCAAGTTTATGTTTGGTAAACTGAGTCGGATTCAGGACCTACGCAAGGTTGGAGCGAATGGTGATGACATGGATATCGGCAGAAATGGGGAGGAGGGAAAGCCTCCTTCCAACCCGGGTTATGTCCGTGGTACTACTGCTGGGTGTGATACCAATGTGGAGGGACTCGCCCCCTGGGGAGCTCGGAATGCCGCTCTGGTCAGCGGCTCTGCTACGGCTCCTGATCGCACACAAGGTGCTCAAAGTTTTGCCTCGTCTGAAACCCGGAGAAGTCAGCATTGGGGAGAGGTGCTACGAAAGCGGATGGCACTTCTAAGCCGGCATCTAATGTCTGGAAAAAGGCCTCACCTGTGGCGTTGAACCTCAAGGAGAATGTGAGCAATTTTCTTCTGGGAGATGGCCTAGCAAATTAGACCTGGACAAAGCACGTGGAAATATCGAGAAACTAAGCCGGGCACTTGTCGGCAGCTTGTTAGGTCGGCAGGTTCCCTTCTGGGTTGTCCAGGAAGAACTCCAATGCAAGTGAGGGCACCTTGGCCTTATACAAATTACCCCCATGGGGGCGGATTACTTCCTTTGCTGGTTCGACAATGTTGATGCCAGGGACAATGTCTTGATTGGAAGCTCCTAGTACGTGGCTGGCCAAATCATTGGGGTTAAACAATGGAGTGCTGGTGCGGCGGACAATCCATCTAGGAAGTATACGTCGCCGGTTTGGATTTGCCTTCCAAATCTGCCACTTGAGTACTGGGATGAGGCCAATTTGGTAGGGCTGGCCGTCGGGGTTGGCGAACCGTTATTTATGGATGAACAGACTAGAATGTGGAATAGATGAGCCTTTGCACGTGTTTGTATTCGGCTGGACCTTTCCAAACGGCTTCCAAAAGAAGTATGGGCTCAAGGTTTGGGGGGCAATTTCTTCCAACCAATCGAGTATGAAGGTATTCCTTTGATATGCTTGGGATGTGGTAAAGTTGGTCATAAGGTGGGTAGTTGCAAGGAACATGCTAGACCTGTTCCGGAGAGCATCCCTCCTGGGGGGAGATCAGCTCCGACGTGCTCTGGACATGGGACAATCTTGTCGGTTGCTCGGGGTGGTGAGGTGGTCACGAATTTTGGGGTTCATGAGGTTGATAGAAATATTGACGGCGAAATTGATAATGACCAGGGTGAATGGACTATTGTGACCAGAAGGAGGAGACCAGCACTGGCTTCAATGGGTTCTCTGCCAATTGCTGCTGGTGGTGAACGGTCTGGCACGAGACGCTGGACACCCCGAAATGCGGCCTGGAGGGAGGCCAAAAAGCAACATATGGAGCCAGTAGTTCAGATTGTTGATGAGACTCAAGGTGGTGGAAATAAGGAAGAGGTTTTGGTGAGACCAATTCCTATGGAATGTGCAGACATTAATGGGCATCCGGTCGGGGAGAGAGGAGCTCGAAACGGCGAGGCGCGTAGTTTGTTGGGTAACCCCTCAGTCCCGAGTGGGGGGGTTCCTCTAGGAGGAACTCCAACGGATAGTTTGATGGAGTGCGGTGGCACGGCGCTGGGCGGGGACTCCTCTCTTGGGTCTGATAAATCTTGAGCCACAGAATGACGCTCATACTTCCAAGTGCTTGGAGAATCAGGGGATGACAACCCAACAACCCAGAAGGGGACGACGTAATCGGGATAGGGAGGCTTCTCCCGCTCAGGGCCTTGTGCCCAAGGTCCTGAAGTACTCTGGAGTTAAGACCAATATGTCCAAGACAAAAAGTATGCAAACGAGGACTGCCAGAGATCGGTGTTCTAAGGAATTGAGCCAGATGGGCCCCTCATAGAACCTTCCGGGAGTCAGGAGGAGCAAAGCATTGTCGGATAGATTGGCTCCTGCTTTGGCAGGAGATTGTGTGAATGTCATTGACAAGTCTGTTGATGGCAAATTGGATAATGAGTTTGCTGCCCAATGGCAGGATATTTACTCGGAAGCCTTTTGCGGCGGGGACGCTTCTCCTTCGGTGGTTAATGTTTAACATCATTTGTTGGAATTGTCGAGGTGCCCGTAAGAAGGAGATGGACAATTACTTACGGCCAACATTTTAAAAGGCAAAATCGGGAATCGAGGCGTTTTGGCTAAGCGAGGTGAGGCGTAAGCCTCAAGGCGGATTGAGGCGTAAGCCTCAAAAATTATAAAAATAAAACAATTTAAAATTATGAATAATGACAAAAATGTCAAAAAAATAATAAAGTATTACGTCAATTGTGAATTTGATGATTTGTTCAAAGATAATATTAGTATATTACTGGAAAAGAAGATTTAAAATAAACTCACTTAAAAATAAAACATCCCTTTAGGATCAAGACCCAATGCAAGCTCATCATCACTTTGATTTTCTTCAGAAGAATATTCATAAATAATGTCAAAGTCATCCTCAAACTCTTCTTCATCTATTATATTTTTTCCTTTATCCCCTATATTAGTTAATATTTCGTTAGCTCTAGAATGAAACAATAATAGCATAAAAAAATAATTCATTATATTTAAGAATACCTTTGAATTTTTTTGAAGCTCCAATCTCACTTTGTTTCTTTCTTTTATATACATTTGTAGTTGTTTCACTGTCTTCATTGACTTGAGTTTCTCCTTCTACTTCAACTTCAAAAATATCAACATTCTTAGGAGTAACTCATTCATCATCAGATTGTAAATCATCAACAAGTAAATGATCAATTTCATTATCAATGCTTCCTTGCTTCTGTAATTTGAGATGTCTATCTTTTAGTTTTTTATTAAACATAACATAAACAAGTTTGTTCATTCAATCTATGGCCAATCGATTTCTTCTCTTAGTATGAATTTGATTAAAGATGCTCCAATTACGCTCGCATGCAGAAGCTGAACATGTTAGGCTAAGAACTTTAACTACAAAAGCTCTCAATTAAGGAACATCATCTCCAAACTAACTCCACCAACGTTCTACATGAAAATGAATAATATTTTATGAATATTGATTGAAAATTAAGACTTGAACATAAATATTAAAATTAAAATTATAAATATATAAATTATAAACATACCAGGAGATTGTGTTTTGTAGCATTCTTGTGCTACTCTAAATCTAAACATTCCCTTCTTCAGATGAAATTCCTCAAGTTGATCATTCATTTTGAGATAGTCTTCTTCAGAAATGAGTCTGTCCATACATGCATACAAACCAGTTTTCACCTCTTTATCAACATGAAAGTCTTTATCATAATAAAATTGAGCGTTTAAATAGTATGCAGCAACATGTAAGTGTTGGTGTAATTGACGATCCCACTTTTCATCTATAATATCCCATATTTCTTTGTAGGCACTTTCTTGACCTCCCAAATCTTTTGCAATATCTTCTTTAGCCTTATTCATTGCTTCATAAATAAATCCCATGACCGGGGCCCTCTCACCATCAACCATTCTAAGCACCTTAACTAATGGTGTTATTGTCTTCAAAGCATAATTTGTACTGCGCCAAAATGAATCATCTTTCATAACAATTTTTTTTACCTATTTTCCTTCTTGTTTTTTTGCCCATGAACTTTTATCCCATTCTTCAGAAGCAAACATAGCTTCCAAAGGTTGCCTTAACTCCTTGAATATCTACAATGTTAAATATGCAGTAGAAAATCTCGTAACAACAGGTCTAATAATTTCCTTGTCAGTGAATTTTCTCATCAAATTGAGTACCCAAGAATGATTGTATATGAACTTACTAACGAATTTGGCCTTCAATAAGGCTGATTTATGCTGAGGCAACTGTCCCAACCTCTCAAGTATTAAATCAATGCAAGGTGCAGCACAAGGAGTCCAGTAAAGGTGAGGCCTCTTCTCCATTAACATTCTCCCTGCAGCTTTATATGCACTTGCATTATCAGTAACAACTTGTACTACTAAAGCATCACCCACTTCCTCAACAACTTCATCCAACATTTCAAACAATAACTATGCATCCTTTACAAAACTTAAAGCATCCACTGATTTTCGAAAAACTGTTCCATATGGATTATTGACCAAGAAATTAATTATACTTCTATGTCGAATATCTGACCAACCATCTGACATTATTGTGACTCTTGTCTCAATCCAAGTCTTCTTAATATCATCCACTATTTTTGAAGTTGTCTTGACCTCCTCATTCAGCATCCAAGTCCTCAGTTCATACATGCTTGGAAGTTGTAGTCCTCTTCCATAGCTTCCAACAGATCGTAACATATTAATCCATGACGGACTCCTAACAACATTAAATAGAATCCCATTTTTATAGATGAATCTAGCGATATCCAAACAAACCCTATTCCTGAGTTCTTTTGTAGCAGTAAGAGGCTGAAGATCCTGAAGTTTATGTTATCCTCATCATCAATATTTATCATAAATCTATCCATAGGACCTCGAGTGCCTCGGTTAGAAGAAACTAGATGGCTTCCACTACTGGAACCTTCATGTTGTGATCCATAATAAGAAGAGTTTCCTATCATCACTTCCATATTTCTTTGTGTAACCTCCTTTGTGGTGACAAACTTTTTTAAATAATCTATGCGTTCCTTTTTCACCTCATCAGGTACTTTTGCACATGGTCTCACATTGACATGAGTACAGGCTAGATGATTCTTCAACCTCTTAACGCCACCAGTTATGCGTTTCTCACAGAAATTACATTTCATGTAAACATATCCCTTCTTTGCACCTTCGCTAGACACTTCAACTTGAGTTCCATATTTCCATGCAGGATCTTTCCTTCTTGTACCACTAGTCATGCTATAATAGGACAGATGTTAACAATTATTTGTACTACCAAATACTAATAATAAAATAACATGAATACAAAAATGTACCAGTCTGTCGGGGGTCCAAGGGGGCGCTGCTCCCTAGCGGGGTTCGACCTGCCCGGTCAAGTCCCGGAACAAAATTTTATTATAAGAGTAATTTTGAAATTCTGCTTGTTGTACTGCTCAGTACCGAGCATGTACCGCTCAGTACCGAGCATATACTACTTGGTACCGAGCATGTACCGCTCAGTACCTTGCATGTACCGCTCAGTACTGAGCATATACTGCTTGGTACCGAGCATATACCACTCAGTACCGAGCATATACTGCTCGGTACCGAGCGTGTACCTAGTGGTGCCGAGCATGTACCGCTCAATATCGAGAATATACTTGCTCGGTACCGAGCGGTGCTGGCTCGGTACTGAGCTGTACCTAGCAGTACCGAGCATGTACTGAGAAATACCGAGCTTGTACAGAGCGGTACCGAGCATGTACTGAGCGGACGAATAAAAGAAAGCTGAATCAGGAGTTATTCAAGCTTTATTTACTACACCTCAAAGTTAAGGCCACAACACCGCTCACCTGCTCTTCTGACCTAACCGAGGCCTGAATATTTCCTGCACTCAAAACTTCGGCTTCGATTTTTGCTTTTGAAATCGTTATTGCTTTTGGATTAGTTTCCTGCGTCGTCTCCTTCTGACTTCGTCTCCTACACTCACGGCTTCGTCTCTTTCCCTCACGGCTTCGCCTCTAGTTCGCCTTTCAATTCTCACAGGAAGCCCTAATCCTATACGTGAATACACAAACACGAATCGGCTGCGTCGTATTTATATATATACCAAAGAAAAAATTTCGAGGCGGTTCATACTACCTCGAGGCATTACGCTCTGATGCGTACGCCTTGTGTGAAAAAATCGTAGGCTTCGCTGGATGGTTCGAGGCGTAAGCCCTGATACGCATGACTTCCGCCTCGACTTGAGGCGCGACTCAATGCGGACTCCTCGTCCGCTTTTTTAATGGTTGCTTATGGCACCACATTGGGGTTCGGCTTGTAAGCTTTGTTGGCCTTGTGGAGACCAAAATTGAATCTTTTTCAAGAACGGAGATTTATAGGCTTGTTGGGAGAAATTGGGATTTCTGTTTTCAGCCCTCGGTTGGGAGGGCTGGTGGCATTCTTGTTGTGTGGAAGAGTACAGTGGGATCCTTTCAAGTTATTTTTCAATCCAATCAGTGTATCATGGGGCCTTTTTGCAACTCTAATGCCCTTACCTGGGAAATGACTGTTGTCTATGCTGACAAAGACTGGCATGTTAGGTGTGCGGTTTGGGACGATATTTCCCAGCACCACTCGGTAAACTCACCCCTAGTGGTGGGGGTGATTTTAACTGTATCTTGTCTCAGGCAGAGAAGAAGGGTGGGCGACGGTTTACTTATACTGCCGCAGTTGGTAAGATGGGCGAGTTCATGAACATCAATGGCCTGGTCGACCCAGGTTTTGTTGGTCCTGCCTTCACCTGGACGAACAACAAGGATGCCCGGAGCAGGATTTCCTCTCGGTTGGACAGATTTTTTTGATGGGGACATCAAATATCGACACGGGTACCATCGCCGACAGTGCAGATCGATGGCTACGATCCAGAGCCTCTACTTCTGAGTTATTTACAGCTTATGTCATGCGTACTTCTTTAGTTTTCCTAGTTTGCCCCTGAGGGCATTGTTCTACTTATATAGCCCAGAGGGCATTTATGTCTTTTCATTTTCTTTTATTTTGAGCCTCCTTATATGAGGCATTGTAAGTTTTTAGTTTTTGGTTGAATGAAAATTTATCCCTTGTTCTCTTTGTGAGTGCATTTGCCTTTGATCTCTTTGTGAGTTCGACGGGAGAACTAGATCTCTTTGTGAGTTCTAGGTTTAACCCCGGGTTATTATTGTGGAAGAAGAGTTTGAAGGAATCCAAGGTAAAGGAAGTCAAAGCTAGAGAAATTCTCAGATTTTCTCCAGTTTTCTTCCTCTCCCCTAGTGCCGCCAGCCACCTGGGGAACTAACCAGGCCGCCGGCTTCACAACCCAAGCCGCCCCCTGCAAAGCCTCCCGCCGGCCACATCCCGGCCGCCCGCTGGTCAGCATCCCGCCAACAGCCCCGCAGTTCCCCGCCGCCGACCCCAGGAACCATCCAACCCGCCAGCTCCCTTTGCCAAAGCCTCCAGCCGGCCTTTTCTCCTCACCGCCCAGCCTCTGGAATTTTCCCCTAAAGGTTGCCAGCTCCAGGCCATCGGTTCCATTGCTTGGCCGCTTAATTCCCCTTCCTTCACTCCTTCAATTTCCATTAATTCCCCATTACAGCATTCCTAATTTGGCTTCCAACGTTTTGGACATATTTTTGAATTCCAAATCCTAAGGAATTGAAATTGCAGAGTTTGCCTTTTCTTCTAAACCGTGAATGAGAAACTTTCTATATTAGTTCAAATCTGATGATTTAATAAGATTTTAATTAGCCATCCATTAATCAGCCGGGCCCACTCCCAACCACTCAAATACTCCTCTCCCTCTCCCGTATTAACCCCTTGTAACTTCCTTATTTATTTCCCATTTAGATTAATTTCAGGTTTGAATTTTCAAAACTGAAATTAAGACTTCCCCATTGAGAAATCTTAATTACAAATCAGATTTCTGTTTTGATTGTTTCCCCCCATAACTCCTCCTGCCCGCAACCCCTCTCCAGTCCGTGACAGGCCTCCCCCCTTGGCTCACAGTTTGCCCTTGCCTCCCCTCTTTGGTTTCGTCGTTTACTACCACCATGCATGGATGAACCCAAATGGAATTTCGGATTTGAGTACGACAACCGCGGAAGGGTCAATATTCTCCGATCACCATTCTTCGACGTCGGCTTCGACTTTGACGACACCGTCGAAGAATACTTGGATCGGATCCTACCAACACTAGTGGAGTCCATCGACGACCACTTCTCCGTCTACACGTGGATCATTGAAGGCCGTCCACCTGCTCCTCCGAATACGGCTCCCTCCCCGGCAACAAGTCCTCTCAAGATCACTTGCCTATTAGTAGCGTCGCTAAGCTTACTTACGGTTCTCTCCCACTAGCCACCACCATAAATATGAGTGACGGACCTTAAGGTGAAGGATTTAAATTTTAAATTTGGTGCTTTGTTATTCTTAGCCGTTTGCACTACTTGAATTATTGATGTTATTTTGAAGGTCTTCTAATCTCTAAATTTTATCTCTTGTCATTACTTAATTTATCGTCATCTATTTCGTGAACTCAACTTGATTAAGCAAAGAGTTTTGGTAGCAAGTTTTGAATCAATACTTCTATTAATTTTCTATGTGTAATTCGCATGCCATTGCATGATTGATTCACATCATTTGTGGTATCAGAGCATGGCTACCATTCTTGGCATGTTTAGAAAACATCCTATGGTTTAGCTTCTCATTGTAGTTTTAATTTGGCATGCACATCATTTAGTAATTAAGACTTTTCACTGTTTTCCTTCACTGTTTTGTAAATTCCTGCATGCATATAACTAAGTTAGAACCTATTAATTGTTGTATCACGTGCTAGCATCTGATCTGTTAGGTTTCTAAGTGTTTGAACCTTTATTTCCTTGCTTTCCCTTTGCTGTCCACACTATTCCAGCCACTATTAGGCTTCTTTTAGGAGACTTTTAGGCTTTGCGTAATTGCTGTCCACTCACCCAACACTATCCAAACACTTAGGCAGCTTAGGCTTTTGTTGTAGTTTGTTGTCCATAGCATTCCAGTAGCATTTACAACCTTTAGGAGCTTCACACCATAGTGTATGGGTGCTGTCCACCACCCCAACTCTTCCCCGAGCGACCCCTAGCCTTCACCCATGGATCCACAACACCTCCAAGCAACCCTAGACCTTATTTTGGGACACCTGGGCACTATTACTCAGCAAATCCGCAACACCCAAACCGATCTAGCTGACTTTAGACGCCACATGAGTGACCGATTAGATAATATCGAGCGTAACAGGAATCCTGCAATCTATACACCTTCAAGACCTCACTCACCTTATGGCGAGGAATACCGACCCGATCATGAACACCCGCGAGATCCCGGACATTTTCAAGACCATTACCAACATAACCCTAGGCCCCATCAAGAGCCCATAGGGAATGAGAACCCTTGGAGAGACAACGATGCCCAACTGTTGAAAAACATTAGGATTGACGCCCCGACTTATGACGGAACCCTTGACCCTCAAGTTTTCCTAGATTGGCTCAAGTCAATGGATAGCTATTTCAAATGGTACAACATCTCTGAAGCTAGGAAAGTCAGGTTCCCCGAAATGAAGCTCATTGGTCGAGCCAACCTTTACTGGACCAACTTAGAAAACATGCGCGAAGCTCGCGGTGAACACCCTATCAACGATTGGAGAACCATGAAGCAAGAACTTAGGAGAAAATACCTCCCGCCATCCTACTATCCTAATCTCCTAGATAAGTGGAATAGACTGACTCAAGGAAGTTAACCTGTTAAGGACTACATCTCTGCCTTCGACGATTTCTTGATTTGTTGCAACGGCGAGGAGTCTGCCACCCCAACCCAAATCCTATCCATGTTTAGAGCTGGCCTTAGGGAAGATCTTAGAACTGAACTTTTTGCCAGAGAAATTGACACCTTAGAGGCAGCTTCAGTCTAGTACTTGACCTAGAGGAGTCCAAGACCCACTCCCACACTAGACTGTTTGACTCTCGGCCAAACCCATATCGTACTTCCACCAGCCAGGCCCAAAATTGACCCACGAGCTCGATAGGTAGTTGACCCACTGCTAACCCGGCCCCACCTCGCCCAGACTCCAAAGGTAAAGACCCCAAACGCGATGCGCCCAAAACCAACTCAGGAACCAAATGTTATAGGTGTCATGGGTATGGACACATTGCGTCCCAATGTTCCAGCCCATATAAGGTCACCATTATAGAAGAGGTTGATGACGACGAGGACGAACCTAAGACTGACATAATTCATCATGTTGATGAAGAAGAAGACTCCTTTACGGAAGAAGAGCCCGTTACCCTTCAGGTTGTTAGATGCGCTTTGTCACAACCCAAGTTAAACGATGATTGGCATAGGATTTCCATTTTTCATACCTTTGTTAAGATTGGGGAAAAGAATTGCAAGGTTATCGTCGATAGTGGAAGTTGTATCAATGCAGTCTCTTCTGCTATGGTTTCCAAGCTCAACCTCAAGATGACCCCTCACCCGAATCCGTATAAGGTTGCTTGGATCAACTCGACTACAATAGAAATTAAGGACCATA
Organism: Dendrobium nobile; assembly: GCA_022539455.1. Lineage (NCBI taxonomy): Eukaryota > Viridiplantae > Streptophyta > Magnoliopsida > Asparagales > Orchidaceae > Dendrobium > Dendrobium nobile. The sequence continues at coordinate 27,148,344 of CM039724.1, forward strand.
GCCTCATCCCCATAGAGTTCGTGGGATATCAAGATAAGATTTGGTGTGATGTTTTGGCCATGGACGTAGGTCAAATTATCCTGGGTCGCCCATGGTTATTTGATAATGATGTTCATATCTATGGGAGATCGAACACCTGCGTGTTCGAACACAATGGAAAGAAAATTAAGTTAATACCCTCCCAACCCAAACCCCCCAAGACAGAAGCCAAGCCTACCCAGCCAAACAAAGCAAAGGGCTAAACCTCTTGACTGCTAAGGAAGTAGAGGATGAAATCACCCAAGGAGCACCAATGTATGCCCTAGTAGCTAGAGAAGTGGAGGAGGATCAAAAAGAGCAAATCCCCGAGGAAGTTAAACCCCTTCTTGAGAGTTTTGCTGATGTATTCCCTGATGACTTACCTAACCAACTGCCACCCCTACGGAACATATAGCACGCAATAGATTTAGTGATGGGAGCATCCCTATCAAACCTCCCTCACTACCGTATGAAGCCGACCGAGCATTCGGAACTGAAGAAACAAGTCGATGAGCTCCTTCAATGAGGATTCATTAAGGAGAGCCTTAGTCCGTGTGCAGTTCCTACACTCTTAACTCCCAAGAAGGATGGCTCATGGCGGATGTTTGTTGATAGCCGCGCTATCAACAAAATCACTGTCAAGTATAGGTTTCCCATTCCTCGTTTAGATGACATGTTGGATATGATGACCGGAGCAACGCTCTTTTCCAAGATAGATCTTAAGAGTGGGTATCATCAAATTAGAATCCATCCAGGAGATGAATGGAAGACGGCTTTTAAAACAAAAGACGGGTTGTATGAGTGGATGGTTATGCCATTTGGCCTTAGTAACGCTCCTAGAATATTCATGAGAGTTATGACTCAAGTCTTGCGACCTTTCTTAGAAAAATTCGTTGTGGTGTATTTTGATGACATCTTAATCTACAGTCGCTCCGTAGACCTGCACTTACATCACCTAACTCAAGTATGTGAGGTTTTGAGGAAAGAGCATTTGTACGCTAACCCAAAGAAGTGTGTATTCCTCACGGACCGAGTTACCTTCCTAGGATTTATCATATCTCCACAAGGAATATCAGCAGACCCTGAGAAAGTCCGAGCAATTAACGAGTGGCCTGAACCCAAAAATATCAGAGATGTTCGAAGTTTCCATGGATTGGCCACCTTTTATAGGAGGTTTATCAGGAATTTTAGCACGATTGTAGCACCCATAACTGATTCTCGCCTGAAGAAAGGAGAGTTTCGTTGGACTGTGAATGCAAGCAAGGCTTTTGAGGATATTAAGCGAAAAATGGTAGAAGCCCCTGTCATGCATCTACCTGACTTTTCAAAAGTCTTTGAAGTAACTTGCGAAGCCTCAGGGATTGGAATAGGTGGAGTCCTATTGCAAGAAGGCCATCTTGTGGCCTATTTCAGTGAAAAGTTAAATGACATACGTCAGCGATACTCTACCTATGACAAAGAGTTTTATGCGATTATCCAAGCCCTTAGATATTGGAGGCATTACCTCCTACCATAAAAATTTGTGATATTTTTGGACCACGAGGCTCTACGTTACATTAATTCCCAAAAGAAACTCAATGCCCGCCATGGCCGTTGGGTTGAATTCCTGCAAGAGTATGCTTACACGATTAGACACAAAGCAGGGACTGAAAATAAGGCGGCTGATGCCCTCAGCCGAAGAATGATGACTACCCAGGAAATGAGGACGGAAGTAATTGGTTTTGAGCGACTAAAAGATGACTATTTGGACTGCCCCGATTTTAAAGAAACTTACACCCTATTAACTAACGGTGGTGGACCATTAATAAATGATTTTCTTTTGGAGGATGGCTATTTGTTCAAGTCCCAAAAGCTCTGTATTCCTAACACTTCTCTGCGAGAACTCCTAGTCTGGGAGCTGCATGCGAGAGGACTAGCTGGCCACTTTGGTCAATCCAAAACTATTGTCGCGCTAGAGAATCGATTCTATTGGCCCACCCTTAAATGCGATGTTGGCAAACTTATAAAGAGATGTCACACCTGCCAGCTTGCAAAACAACGAAAGCAGAACACGGGCCTCTACACTCCACTCCAAGTGCCAAATTGCCCTTGGCAGGATGTAAGCAAGGACTTTGTATTAGGTTTACCCAAGACCCTTAGAAAGCACGATTCCATTTGTGTTGTCGTTGATAGGTTCTCAAAGATGGCCCATTTCCTACCCTGTTCAAAAACTTTCGATGCATCCTGGGTTGCTAAGCTATACTTTGATGAGATTGTAAGACTTCATGGGTTACCTAAGACTATTGTATCTGACAGGGATGTTAAATTCACAGGTTATTTCTGGAAAACACTTTGGCATAAGATGGGTACAAAATTATAGTTTTCTACAGCCTTCCACCCTCAGACCGATGGTCAAACCGAAGTTTAGGAAACCTCTAAAGAACGTTAGTTGGAGAAAACCTTAGAGACTGGGATTCGAAGTTACCGATTACCGAGTTTGCCTATAATAATTCTGTCAACCAAACCACGGGTCTAAGTCCTACCGAGATTGTGTATGGTTACAAACCTAGGCAACCTATAGATCTTATTCCCATGGGTCCTAAGTCTAGGTCATCAGAGTCAGCATCTGCATTTGCATCGCATTTACAAAAATTTCACAAAGAAATTAATAAAAGAATTGAATTGAGCAATGCTAGCTATAAATATAATGCGGACCTCAAGAGAAGGTTCAAAGAATTTGATGTGGGTGATTATGTGATGGTTCGGATTCGTCCGGAGCGGTTCCCGCAAGGGACCGTTAAAACGTTACACGCGAGAAGCGCGGGCCCTTTCAAAATAATCTTTAAAATTAATAGTAATGCTTATGTGCTTGACCTTCCCGAAGGTTTTAACTTTAGCCCCACTTTTAACGTTGAAGATCTTGTAGCCTATGAAGGTCCAGAGTTTAACCCACCCAACCCATTACTTGATGAGCCTTGTGAGTCCCCACCTGGTGAGATCCCCAACCTACCTCCACTCCCAAAACTTCCCACTTTACCTACTGCGAAAAGGATCGAGGCAGTGCTTAGCGATGAAATCATTTCTACTAGAGATAGTGGTCGCCGAAGGTACTTAGTTCAATGGGCAGGAAAGCCGGAGACGGAGAACGTGTGGATCGACCAAGATGAGCTACAGAGATTGAACCCAGACCTGCTGGAGTGGTACGAGCCTTCTAGAGACACTCACTCGACGGGGTCGAGCTCTCTCCCACCTGGGGAGAATGATGGGGACATCAGATTTTGACACGTATACCATCGCCGACGGCACAGATCGATGGCTACGATCCAGAGCCTCTACTTCTGAGTTATTTACAGCTTATGTCATGTGTACTTCTTTAGTTTTCCTAGTTTGCCCCTGAGGGCATTATTCTACTTATGTAGCCCAGAGGGCATTTATGTCTTCTCATTTTCTTTTATTTTGAGCCTCCTTATATGAGGCATGAGGCATTGTAAGTTTTTAGTTTTTGGTTGAATGAAAATTTATCCCTTTGTTCTCTTTGTGAGTGCATTTGCCTTTGATCTCTTTGTGAGTTCTCCCGGCAGTGAAGGCATTATGAATAATCTTTCCTGTTATAAGGAATCTGAGGAGGTCTTGGAACAACTGTGCGGTGGGGACGCTTCCCCTTCGGTGAACCATGCTTAGTCTCCTCTGTTGGAATTGTAGAGGTGCGCGTAAGAAGGAAATGGGGTTCTACTTACGGCACCTAATTGGAATCCACAATGTCTTCTTTGTTGGTCTTCTGGAGACCAAATTGGTGTCAATTGATCGGAAGGATATTGATAAATTAGCCGGGAGAGATTGGGATTTCGAATACCAGCCTTCTATTGGTAGAGCTGGTGGTATTTTGATCCTTTGGAAGAGCAGTGTTCTCTCCTTCCAGATTTCCTGCAATGCGAGTCAGTACTTGATGGGGAGTCTTATGATGACCAGAGGCCTTGTTTGGGAAGTGGCGGTGGTGTATGCTAACAAAGATACGGGCATCAGACGCACGATGTGGGAGGATATCTCTAGGAGCCGCAATCGAAACACTCCTTTATTAGTGGGAGGGGATTTTAATTGCATTATGGCTCAAAATGAAAAAAAGGGTGGGAGGCCTTTCCACCTAACCCCAGCCGCTTTTGATATGGCTGAGTTCATGGCCGCTAACGAACTTGTTGATCCGGGGTTCATTGGACCTGCTTTTACTTGGACCAATAATAAAGATGAGAGCAACAAGATATTTTCCAGACTGGATAGGTTCCTTATAAGCTCGGATATTATGGATGAATTTCAGGGATTACAGGTCAGGCACTTGTCCAGACTCGTCTCCGACGACTGTCCCATTCTTTGCATTATTCAGGAGGGAACAAAGATCAACTACTCCCCTTGGTTTAGGTTTCAGGACATCTGGGTGGGTTATCCCAAGGCCCGACACTTGGTGCTAGATAAATGGAGGGTGGCGGATCACGGTTGTGAGGCGGTGCAACTCCAGAGGAAATGCAGCAGAACGTTAAAGGCTTTGTTCTTCTGGAGCAGGAATAAATTCAAGCTACTAAACAAACTAAGGGACGAGCTGGATGGTGAGATTCGTATACTACAGGAGCTGGAAGGAGAACCGGGTGGACTGAATGAGGCTCAAATTGAGAAGTTCAGATTCAAGGTGCAACTTTTCAATAGCACCTTAGCCCGTATTCTGACTTGGTGGAAGCAGAGGGCCAAGGTGCAGTGGATTGAAGAGGGAGACGGCAATACTCGCTTTTTCCATTCCATGGCGTCGGCGCGGAGGAGATCGAAATGCATCAAGTCCATAAAGCGAGAGGACGAAAGTGTTGCAATGTAGCCTGGGGAGATATCTGATATCTTCCTCCGGTTTTTCGACCAGAAATGGAAGGGTCAGGAGATTGTGGAGTTGGGCTGGCCATCTCTTGCAGGCCAACAGGGAGCCATTACCCAGTTCGCTGGGATTCTTGCGGGGGACATCTCGGAGGACGAAATCCTGAAGGCAGTTAACTCATTGGGACGTAACCGAGCTCCGGGAAGGGATGGGATAACTGCATCCTTTTTTAAGGCATACTGGGATAATGTTGGTGACCAAGTGATCCGGGCTTGCTTGGAGTTCTTTGCGTCCGGTGTCATGGAAAACTCTTGGAAGGAAACGGTCGTTGTTTTAATCCCCAAAGTTATGAGCCCTGACCACCCTTCTAAATTCCGACCTATAAGCATCTGCCATACAATTTACAAGGTGATCGCTAAGGTGCGCGTTAACAGATTAAAGGGTGTGCTGTCGTTTATTATCTCGGAAGAGCAGGCTGCCTTTGTGCCTGGGCGCTCGATTACGACACATTGCCTCCTCGGGCAGGAGTTGATCCACAAGTTCAAGGTGTCTAAGGCGGCCAAGGGCTTCTTTGCTTTGAAGGTGGATATGGAACAGGCGTATGATAAGATGAGCTAGAGGACGTTGGAGATTGTGTTAACAAGGATGGGCGTTCCTTCGAGGTTCTGTTCATGGGTTCTTAGCTGTGTGGTGGGGACGAAGTTTCCATCCTTATCAATGGGAAACTCTCGAACTCAGTTACGGCTGAGTGTGGTTTTCGACAAGGATGCCCGCTCTCACCATATTTGTTCATCCTCTGTTCCGAGCTGCTGTCTACTCATTTCAAGCAGAATTTTGGGGAGATGGGAGTCCCCATTAGCGTGGGGGGCCTCTTGTCTCCCACCTCCTTTACGCTGACGACATTCTCTATTTTGCAGGTGCTTCCCCGGTGAATGTTAGGAAAATCATCTCCATCCTAACGGATTACTGTTCGTGGATGGGTCAGAGGGTGAACCGGGCGAAATCGGCGATATTATTCAGCAAACGTACCCCTACATCGACTAAGTCACGATTGACTAAGCTCCTTGACTGCTGTAGAGTGGAGGAATTATAATATATGGGAATCAAGTTTGCTATGAGATGTCTAAATAGGAGGGACTTTGCACAGCTGGTCCAGAGAGCGCGTGCGCACACGCTGAGCTGGGGCATCAGACACCTCTCTATGGCTGGGCGGATTACTCTGATCAACTCGGTTTTATTGCCGTCCTCGATGTTTCTGATGATCCATACCATCATTCCTAAGGCGGTTCTAAACGACATTGAGAAGCTTTGCCGTAGCTTTCCTTGGGACAAAGATTCCGAGCATAGGGGCTTGCACTATGCGTCATGGGACGAGGTGGCAAAGCCATCTTGCAAGGGAGGACTTGGCTTCCATGCCAGCGTCAGGTGGATTGGTCCACTCCGGGCTCGTGTTGCCTGGAATGTTATTGGAAATCCGACGGGGCTACTCCAAAGATGCTTAATTCACAAATATGGGGATGATCTGGGGATTTATGGCACGTCGCGGGGTCACTCGAATTGTTGGAAGGTGATATGCGACGGAGCCAGCTTCTTGAGTAGTTTGATCCACTGGCGGATTGGGAACGGCCATAATATTGGTGTTTTAAATGATACTTGGATTTGGGATAGAACCCTCTCAGGTTGGCCGACTTACTGTGACGTTACAGCTATTGAAGATCTCTGTGTTGCTGACATCCTGCTGGCAGACGGCACATGGAATAGGCTGAAACTCCTCACCTATTTCGGGGAGACGCTTGTGGGGAACATTTGTGAAATACCGATCGAAGCTGGTATGAACTCCGACTGTATGGAGCTAATCAAGACCCACTTGGGTTCTACAATCTCGGCCAATATCTATAATAGATTATTCAAGGAGGAGGATCACCCCGTCTGCACAATTCTGAAACTTGGACTGCGTCCACGGGTGCGATTGTTTTGGTGGCGGGTCCACATGAACAATATTCCTACCAATGGGTGGTTATGCGGCCGTAAGTTCTAGGTTGACTCGCACTTCCCTCTCGGTTGTAATGAGATAGAAGATATTGATCACATCACCACCCGCTGCAGGGGTTTAATCGCCATCTTTGATGCTCTGGGTGAATGGGGTTTCACGATGCCCCGATTTTCGTCTCTTGCTGAGCTGCAGGATGAGATGTCTAGGAAGGACTCCCACGACAACTGGAGCCGGATCTACTGCGCTACGGCTCACTGTAGCTGGACGAATAAAAATTCGCATAAACATGGAAAAGGGTCTCCCCCCCCCAAGAAGTTAGCTGCAACGGTTCTTGAGGTTGTCAATCTAGATTTGTTCTCCATTCCCCTGGAGCAACGGGATATCTTCCAATCCTCTGGATTGTTTTTATCGTCCTCGTGGTGTCCCCCCCCCCTACAGGCTGGTTGAAGATCAATTTGGATGGCACTCTCAGAAGATCCAATGTTGGCGGGATTGGTATTGTTATTCGGGATGATCGGGGATCCTTAATTAAGGCGGCGGGATGGGAGATCACGCACTGGGATAGCACGCAGGTGGTGCTTATGGCATTCCGGTACATCCATAAGCTTCTCTTAGATTGGATATTTGAGGCCGACAGATTTATTATTAAGGGTGACAAAATAAGTGCGATCCAATTTATGCAAGATTACAAGGAGAAGGAACGGTGGAAACTTCAAACTAGGAATTGTGCCGAGCTGGATTGGCTCCTACAAGTCCGGAAGCTTTTGTTTGTCCATACTTACAGGTGGTTCAATATGGCGGCCCATTTTTGTGCTCAAAGGACCACTCGGACTTTTTTTTTTTTGGATTATGGGGATAGATACAAAGACTATATTCCTCAGGATTTTTTTTGTATTCTTGAGGATAGGCGGCAAGTCCCGCTAGATAGGCCCACGGGCTCTTAGATTTTCTTTTTTGTTAGCTTCTCGTTGGAGAGCTTATAATCCTTTTGTTCTTTTAAATGCAAATGCAAAATTTCAGCTCTCTCTCTCTCTCTCCCCCGCTCACTCTCTCTCTCTCTCTCCCTCCCTCCCTCCCTCCCTCCCTCCCTCCCTCCCTCTCTCTCTCCCTCTTCACTCTCTCTCTCTCTCTCTCTCTCTCTCTCTCTCTCTCTCTCTCTCTCCCTCTCCATCTAGCTCTCCCTCTCTCCCCTCACTCACTCACTCTCTCTCCCCCCCTCACTCCTTTTTTCTATCTCTCTCTCTCTCTCTCCCTCCCACACTCTAGCTTGCTCTCTCTCTCTCTCTCTCTCTCTCTCTCTCTCCCCATCTAGCTCTCTCTCCCATCACTCTCATGCTCATTTGTTTCCTTTTCTCTCTCTCTCTCTTGAGTGGGTTAGAAAGAGAAGCTCTGGGGATGACTACAAGGGGTGGCCCTAGGTTACCTCTTCCAAATGGGGGGAATGGCAGTAGTAGAGGCGGCAATAGGAAGGACAAGAGACAAGGCAACCGGTGGAACGTTCTTGCCACTGAAGAGCTCGACGGCATTTCTCCGGCGTCGGCTGCACAGGGCAAGGCTCACTCGGCCAGATCTCCGGGAATCGGCCAGTTCTCGGCTTCTTCCACTAATGGTGCTGCTCCACGGGACGTGTGGGAGGAGAAAGGGGCCAGATCTACGGGTATTGGTAGAACTGGTAAGGAGAACTTTCATGGCCCGACTAAGGGCTCGTTGCCGTGCACTTCGACGGCTCCTACTTTGGGTGAGCCAGCGCCGAGTTTCTCCCCCCCCCGAAAGGAAGTTTGCTATGGGTATTCCTTCCTTGAGTACGAAGCCCTCTGCGGTTCGGGAGCTTATTATGAACACTATCGATATTTCCAACCCGGCCGGAGGTAACTGCAAGGGAGAGCAACTCGAGTCTGTAGCTAGACTTGATGCTTTGACGTGGCTAATACGAGCAGTTGCTCGTCGTTTAGATGTGGGGATCCCGGTCAAATGAAGCTGCCCAACAATGAAGTCCAGGTTGAGGGAGATGGCAAACAGGAGAGAAACTCGGGTATGGAGGATAACCGGGGAAGGAGCTCGGATCGGGAGACCGGATCCGCTAGTGGAATGGAGGTGTTAGGGGAGGTCTCAGGCTCTCAAACGGATACGGAGGACGATCAGGGCTGCTGTGCCGAGCTGTAGTTGCAGGCACTCGTGGATGTTGTTTGTCCATCTGTGCGGGAAGCCTCTGTTTGGGCCGACTGTACCGAGCCTCAAGGCAGCCCAGTGATCGACTAGGGATCGGGTGGGGATGGGATTGTGGAGGAGATGGAGTGTAATATGAGGGACAGTAGCCCTGATAGTATTAGGCGTGAACAGCATATGTTCCTGCCGCCTTCATTTAAGAAGTTATAGATCCCTGCCCTCAAGGTGTTTGTGGTAATGCCCTCAAGGGTCTGGGTGCCGAATCCAAGCAAGCACAGGCCGCTCGCACGGTGCCTTTCCCTTTGGGAGTCACATCTACTAGTCCCTTTGCTTGGAACAAAGTCCAACTTGTTCCCATCGCTAAGCTAAACAAGGAGTCTTTCCTGGGTAAGGATGGCAAGTCGGTCGATCCTGAAATTGAGGCAGTTCATTGCAACATCGCTAAGCTCGACCGTGCGATTGTGGCAAAGGTGATGGGCCGGCATATTGCTTTCCCTTTCCTTTTGAGTGAGCTCAAAAGTAGGTGATACCATTTTGGTGAGTTTGATATTGTCACAATTGCTCCCAATTCATTTATTTGCTTATTCCAAAGTTCGGAGGCGAGGGATGTCGTGCTCTCGGGAGGTCCATGGATCATTGGAGGCAATATTATCGGAATGGACAAATGGTCCCCATCTGCGTCTCCAAACTCATTACATGGGTTGCATTCCCCGATATGGATTAGTCTTCCCCTGTTGCCCCTTATGTATTGGGACATTAGTAATATCACGCGCATTGCCAACATGCTCGGCGACCCTATGTGGATGGATTCCCACACAAGTACCTGGGGTCGGTCGTCGTTTGCCCACATTTGTGTTCAAATTGATCTTTCATAGAAGTTATTACCCGTAGTGGGGATTAATAGCATTCACGGGCGGTTTTTCCAAAGGGTTGAGTATGAAGGCCTTACCAATTTCTGCTTCGATTGTGGCTTCATTGGACACATTAAGGGGAGCTGCTCTTCCACGACCCTTCAAACACCGCCCCCTACCCTTTTGCAAGGTTCCAGAATTTCTGAGGGCCTTTTGAAGAAGCAGCCCTTGACCGCCTCCCCCTCTATCCCGAGAACCCAGAATAGGGATGACCTTCCTAGCTGCGATGAGCCAGAGGACAAATCATTTGGAGCTTGGAACTTGGTTACCCGTAAGAAGAGAGGCAAGCCGAAACAGCCTGGGGAGCAGCTGTCTCTCTGCCAGGTGCAGCAAACTGAGACCCGGAAACCCAGTCCCAGCTCTCAGGATGAGTTGAGACAAATGGAGGATATCTCCAACAGGATTGTCAACCCGAGCAGCCACCACTCTAAAGATCATTGTGGTTTTCAATACAGAACGACAAGTCCACACAAGATCGAAACAAGATGTCCTGTCCGTTACTGTTAATCTTTCAAAGAGACATTCCAAGGCACCTAAGACTTTTTTGGATAAGCAACTACTCCAGTTGGGACCCATTGCCACTCTGCCTAGGAAGCGGAGGAAGAATCTTCAAGATGAAACTAGCGGGGACTTTGTCCCCTTTGAGGAACAATGAGGCCTTACCTTACTACATGTCATAGGGTGCTAGGGGTGCTTATACAACTGCCGGAGCTATGGGATATCTCTCAGCCTTCGGGCTGTTCCAACCCCTACTTAGGTATCTCCCCCCTCTGGAGTTGTTCCTTAAGCACTTTTGGGACTTCTACGACATGTATTTGGGGTTGGCCTCCTTGCGAATCAAAGGGGCTCTTCCTTGTTCCTATTGTCTTTCTTTTGTGCTGTCATACTTGTATGGACTGTTTTAGCTTTTTTGTTCTTCCCACTTTTGTTTTTTGGCTAGGGAAGATAGTTTTAGTTCCAAACTTTGTATGTTTTTTCTTTCTCATTGATTAATGCAATATGCAACATTCAGCTCTCCCATCACTCTCTCTCTCCCCTTCTCACTCTCTCCTTCTCACTCTCTCTCTCTCTCTCTCTCTCTCTCTCTCTCTCTCTCTCTCTCTCTCTCTCTCTCTCTCGCTCTCTCTCTCCTCCCTCTCTTTTCTCTCTCTCTACCCCGCTCCTTCCCTCTCTCTCTCTCTCTCTCTCTCTCTCTCTCTCTCTCTCTCTCTCTCTCTCTCTCTCCCTCTCTCTCTCTCACACACACACATACTCTCACTCTTCTCTCCTGCCTCACACCCTCTCACTCGTGCTCTCTCTGTCTCTCCAGCACTCTCTCTCTCTCTCTCTCTCCCTCTCCCTCTCACTCCCTCTTCTCTCTCTCTCTCTCTCTCTCTCTCTCTCTCTACCCCGCTCCTTCCCTCGTCTATATCTCTCTATCTCTCGCTCTCTCTCTCTCTCTCTCTCTCTCTCTCCCATCTCTCTCTCTCTCTCTCTCTCTCCTCCAGCTCAAAAAAAAATTCGGCTCTCCTCTCTCTCTCTCTCTCTCACACACACATACTCTCACTCTTCTCTCCTGCCTCATACCCTCTCACTCGTGCTCTCTCTTTGTATCTCCAGCACTCTCTCTCTCTCTCGCTCTCTCTCTCTCTCTCTCTCTCTCTCTCTCTCTCTCTCTCTCTCTCTCTCTCCATCTAGCTCCCTCTCTCACTAACTCTCTCTCCCTCCCCCTCTCTCCTTCTTGCTCTCTCTCTCTCCCCCTCACTCTCTCTCTCTCTCTCTCTCTCTCTCTCTCTCTCTCTCTCTCTCTCCATCTAGCTCGCTCTCTCTCCCGTCACTAACTCTCTCCCTCCCCCTCTCTCCTTCTTGCTCTCTCTCCTTCTTGCTCTCTCTCTCTCTCTCTCACTCGCTATCTCTCTCTCTCTCTATCTCTTGGTGATCCCTTATGGATGGACTCGCATACTACCTCATGGGGGAAATCTTCCTATGCTCGAATTTGTGTCCGGATTGATCTATCGCAAAGGCTTCTTCCAGGGATTTGGATCAACGGCATCCATGGTCGGTTTTTCCAAAGAGTTGAGTATGAGGGTCTAACCAATTTCTGCTTTGAGTGTGGTTACATTGGCCAAACCAGTGGGAGCTATATGCTGAAGAAGCCGAGCAGTGCTCCGGCTGCCCCCTCGACACAAGCTCCTCAGCCTGCCGAATCCTTTCATGGAGGGCAAGTTATGCCTAAACAGTTGAATGGCCCGCCCCCTCTAGCTGGGACGGATTACTCAAACAGTGAGGAACCGGAGGACTCTTCTTTTGGGGAATGGAATCTCGTCACGCATAGGAGTAAAGGTAAAGCTCGAACCAACAATAGCCAGGCTAACAATGCTCAGGTGACAAGAGCTGAGGCATCGCCCCCTATTCGGCCGTCCAGCGAGGGAATGCACCAGCTTGAAGAAATTTCAAACAAAATTGTCCACAGCAAAAACTCCTCCCCCAAAGAGCCCAGAATCACCTTTAGTGCCGAAAAAATGATCCGAGACCCTTCGTCCAAAACAGTCAACCTCTCCAAGAGGCAGCAAAGGGCCCCTAAAACTTTTCTGGAGAAACAACTAATCCACCTGGGGCATATAGCCACTCTGCCAAGGAAGAGACGGAAGAACCTACAAGATGACACTGGCGAGGACTTTGTCCCCTTTGGTGAACAATGAGGGCTCCCTTGTTTGCTTGTCTAAGGGTGCAATTGGGACTCTTCCCACTACTAGTGCAACTGGAAACCATTCAGCCCTCGGGCTGTTTTAAACCCCCTTCTAGTATCTCCCCCCCCCCGGGGTGGTTCTTTGAGCTCCAACTTGTGCCTTTGGGCAAGAGACGGGGGGTCCACTCGGCGTGACACGAAGGGGCTCTACCTTGTTTTTCCTGTTTTCCTTTATTACTGTCATCCTTGTATGGATGCTTACTTTAATATGTTCAGGTCTTCCCCCTTTTGTTTTTTGTCTTGGGAAGACGTAGGCTTACAGTTCCATACTGACGTTGTACTTTTAAATTTTTAAGGAATGTAATATGCAATATTCAGCTCCCCCCTCTCCATTTAGCTCCCTCTCTCTCCCCTCACTCACTAACTCTATCCCTCCCCCTCTCTCCTTCTTGCTCTCTCTCTCTCTCTCTCCATCTAGCTCCCTCTCTCTCCCCTCACTCACTAACTCTCTCCCTTCCCCCTCTCCTCCTTCTTGCTCTATCTCTCTCTCTCTCTCTCTCTCTCTCTCTCCATCTAGCTCCCTCTCTCTCCCCTCACTCACTAACTCTCTCCCTCCCCTACTCTCCTTCTTGCTCTCTCTCTCTCTCTCTCTCCTCACTCTCTCTCTCTCTCACTCTCTCTCTCTCTCTCTCCATCTAGCTCCCTCTCCCTCCCCTCACTCACTAACTCTCTCCTCTCTCCCTCTCACTCTCTCTCTCTCTCTCTCTCTCTCTCTCTCTCTCTCTCTCTCTCTCTCTCTCTCTCTCTCTCTCTCTCCATCTAGCTCCCTCTCTCTCCCCTCACTCACTAACTCTCTCCCCTCCCCTCTCTCCTTCTCTCTCTCTCTCTCTCTCTCTCTCTCTCTCTCTCTCTCTCTCTCTCTCTCTCTCTCTCTCTCTCTCTCTCTCTCTCTCTCTCTCTCTCTCTCTCTCTCTCTAGCTCCCTCTCTCTCCCCTCACTCACTAACTCTCTCCCTCCCCCTCTCTCCTTCTTTCTCTCTCTCTCCCCTCACTCTCTCTCTCTCTCTCTCTCTCTCTCTCTCTCTCTCTCACTCGCTCTCTCTCTCCCACTCCTTACTCTTTCTCTCTCCCTCTCTCTCCTTCTTGCTCTCTCTCTCTCCCTCTCTCTCCTTCTTGCTCTCTCTCTCTCTCTCTCCCTCTCTCTCTCTCTCTCTCTCTCTCTCTCTCTCTCTCTCTCTCTCTCTCTCTCTCTCCCTCTCCCTCTCCCTCTAGCTCCCACTCTCTCCCCTCACAAACTCTCTCCCTCCCCCTCTCTCCTTCTTGCCCTCTCTCTCTCTCCCCTCTCTCTCTCTCTCTCTCTCCCCTCACTCACTAACTCTCTCCCTCCCCTCTCTCTCTCTCTCTCTCTCTCTCCTCTCTCTCTCCTCCCTCTCTACCCCGCTCCTTCCCTCGTCTACATCTCTCGCTCTCTCTTCGGCTCTCTCTCTCTCCCTCTCTCTCTCTCTCTTTCTACATTCAGCTCTCTCTCTCTTTCACTCACTCACTCTCTCCATCTAGCTCTCTCTCTCACCCCTCAATCGCTCACTCACTCTCTCTCTCCTCTCTCTCTCTCTCCCCCTCTCCCTCTCTCTCACACACACACAGACACACACACACAGACACATACTCTCACTCTTCTCTCTGCATCACACCCTCTCACTCTCGCTCGTATTCCTCAAGAATTTTTGGATATTCTTGAGGATGATAGGTGTTCTTTTTCTTTTACTTAAAGGTCGATTGACCTTTCTTTATGTTACTTGGTTGTAATTGAGTTTTAGATGAATGCAAATGCTAAAGTTCAGCTCAGTCTCGCTCTCTCTCTGTCTCTCGAGCACTTTCTTTCTCACTCTCTCTCTCTCTCACTCACTCACTCTCTCTCTCTCTCCTTCTCACTCACTCTCTCCTCTCTCTCTCTCTCTTCCTTGTTCCTGCTATTTTTCTGTTGTGCTTTCATTTTTGTATGGACGCTTACTTTTATATTTTCAGGTCTTCCCCTTTTTGTTTTTTGTCATGGGAATACATAGGTTTTCAGTTCCATACTGACGTTGTACCTTTGCTTTTTTAGGAATGCTATATGCAATATTTAGCTCTCTCTCTCTCTCTCTCTCTCTCTCTCTCTCTCTCTCTCTCTCTCTCTCTCTCTCTCTCTCTCTCTCTCTATCCTCTCTCTCTCTCTCTCTCCCTCTTTCACAATCTCTCTCTCTCTCTCTCTCTCTCTCCCTCCCTCCCTCCCTCCCACACTCTCGCTCGCTCTCTCTCTCTCTCTCCTCCCTCTCTTTTTCTCTCTCTCTACCCTGCTCCTTCCCTCTATATATTTCTCTCGCTCTCTCTCTCCCTCTCTTACTTCCTCTCTCTCTCTCTCTTTTTAAATCGCTCTCTTTCTCTCTCTCCCTCCCTCTCTCTCTCTCGGGGGGACGATCGCTCTGGAGACGAAACCTGACAATTTTTTGAGAGAAAATTTCTCTCATTTTAGATTCTCGCTGGTGGGGTTTGATCGTTAGATCCTTGGGTTATGGTTGGGGGTGGCCGTCGGTCACCCACTCGTCACCCATCGGGGCGTGGAGGAGGAGGTGATGGTGTGGGTTCGGAAGTTAGAACACGTGCTAGTGTTCGAGGGAGGAATGTAGCTGATAGAGGTGGATCGGGAGCTGATGTACATAACAGAGGAGGTTCTAGTGAGAGGAGATTTTCCTTAACAGGGTTGGAAGGTTTGGCGGACATTGAGGCGGATGGGAAGAGATTGGTATACTCTCGTGCTCCAGGAACTGGAGTTGCGAGCTCGATTATTGCGGGAGGTTCGCAGAAGGTTGATGCGCAAGGGATACATGTCAGTGAGGGGCTGGAAATGGGATCAAATGCGGAGGAGGACCTGGTAGTTGGGGATCGAGATTTGTCTATGAATGACTCATCAGATCTGGATGAGGTCATGGAGATTTTAGGGGGCAGTGAAGCTGAGGATTTCATTAGAGAAGTGAATGAAGGTGTTGAATCGCTGGATCCGGCTGACCGGATCTGGGATACTGAAGATGCTGGAGGTCTGAACGGAGTGAATGCTGCTTCGGAATGTGCTATGATGATGGTTGCTGAGGAGAAGGGGGAGTTTATCTCTTCTGTTGGTGCTGAGGTAGGGGAAGTGGCCCCTGAAGTGCAAGGTACCATGGCTGTTGAGACAGAGCATGGTGAGTTGGCTGCTCTGAGGATGAAATCAGTGGGGGAACCTGCTGATCAGATGGAGGTAAGCAAGATGATTGATAAACTTGTGTTTTAACCCAATAAGATTTTGTTTACATTTGGTAATAAAAGCCATATAAGGGATCTAAATAAGCCTCCAGTGGATTGTAATGTTCAAAATGATAAGGTTTCGGGAGGTTTATTGCCAAAGTTTAGCTTTGGGAATCAAGTGGAGGTGGAGACAGTTGATAAGTCGATTAGGGGGAAACACATTATGGCTGATTGTTGTGATTCTCCAAATTTGGCTAAATGCACGCCTAGTGTTTGGGGAAATGCTTCTTCGGAAGTTTTGTCTTCTCAACAACAAGCAAAAGGAGCTGGAGCTTCTCCGTCGGTTAAGAAGGAAGTTAATGAGATAGGATTGGAATCTAATGCATGGAAGAAGTCTACAGCAGTGCAATTGAGCTTATTTGAAGATAAAGGTAGCTTCATGAGGGAGGATGGATTGGTAAAACTTGATTTAAACAAAGTCAGGGGAAACATACAGAAGTTGGACCGAGCTTTGGTTGGAAGCCTTTTGGGTCGTCGACTTCCATTTTATGTGGTCCAAAATGAGCTGCAGAGGAAATGGGGACATCTTGGGCTTACTCGTATTATCCTAATGGGACTAGACTGTTTTCTGTGTTGGTTTGAAAACAAGGAGGCAAGGGACAATGTTTTGCTTGGTGGTCCTTGGTATGTGGCAGGACACATTATTGATATTGAACAATGGTCTACAGGTTTATCTTCAAAATCTTTGAGAGGATTTACATCCCCTGTTTGGATTCGGCTTCCTAATCTCCCTTTGGAATATTGGGATGAATCAAATCTTGCAAGGTTGGCTGTGGTATAGGAGAACCTCTCCTTATGGATGAGCAAACAAAATTATGGAATAGATGTGCTTTTGCTCGTCTGTGTGTTAGATTGGATCTATCGAAGAGGCTTCCTAAAGAAGTATGGGCACAGGGTCTTAATGGGAGGTTTTTTCAACCAATTGAATATGAAGGTATTCCCTTAATCTGTTTGAAGTGTAGAAAGGTTGGTCACAGAGCTGAGTTGTGCAAGGAGAGCTTGGGTCTGGCTAAGGAGATAGAGAAGAAAGCTAAAGGTGCTGAGGTGCAGATGAAACCAACCGGATCTGAATTTTCTGTGGGAGGTGAGCAGAAATTTGGTGAAGAGGTTAGTTTGAAGGATGGGAATTCTCCTTCTAATGAGAATTCTTCAGATGTGGATAATGAATTGGGTGAGTGGACCATTGTGACAAGGAGGAGAAGGTTTAATAATAATAGAGTGGGGAACAGATCTCAAAATGTTAATGCTAAGCCTGTTGTCCCAGTTCCGGCTATTAAAACTGTTTGGAGGGAAGTTTCTAAAGAGCAGAAACCTGTGAATCCTGATGGAATTGATCAGTCTTTTGTGCAGAAAATGGCGGTATCTACTGGAATTGGACAGTTACCTGTGCAGAAAGAAGGTGAGAATATGGGAGCAAAATCTGTTTTGAAGAATCCAGATGAGATGTTGTGGGCTAAGGCACAGGATGGTATGCAAATTGTGGATCAGGTTTCACCAATTAGGCCCGATTTGGGACAGCAGGGCTCGGTTTCTTTGTCTGTGTTGAAGAAGAAAAATCGTAGAGAGCCCAAGGATTCCCCTGCTCAATTACTGGCTCCTAAAGTCTTGAAGTTTTCTGATGCTAAAGCTGGGGTGATCAAAAGCAAAAACAAAAAAGCTAGGAACTCTAAAGAGTGTCATTCTAAGGAGATGAATCGCATTGGCCCTCTACGGAAATTACCTGGTATTCGGAGAAGTAAAAATTTGAAGAATGAGGTGGCTTCTTCATCCATTGAAAAGTTTGTAAATGTTGTAGATAAATCTATTGTCAGCAAGCTAAAAGAGGTGGATCTTGCTGACCAATGGCAAGATGTCTTTTCTGAAGTTTTTTGCGGCGGGGACGCTTCCCCTTTGGTTGATAATGTTTAACATCTTATGTTGGAATTGTAGAGGTGCTCGTACGAGGGAGACGGGCAATTATTTACGACACCTCATTGCAGAGCAGGATATTAGTTTTATTGGTTTGTTGGAGACCAAGATGGAGTCCTTTTGTAGAAGAAATATTGACAAAATTGCTGGTAGGGATTGGGAGTTTGTTTTTCAACCATCTATTGGCAATGCAGGTGGTATTTTGGTGTTGTGGAAGCATAATGGTGGCTGTTTTCAGGTTTTGCATCAATCCAGTCAATGTATTATGGGAAATTTTCTTTGTCTAATGCTTTTGATTGGGAAATTGCAATTGTGTATGCTGATATAGACAGATACTGTAGGAAGCATGTTTGGGAAGATATTTCAAGTTATCACAATATGGAATCCCCTTTATTAGTGGGGGGAGATTTCAATTGTATTATGTCCTGTGAGGAGAAGAAAGGGGGTAAGACCTTTCATTTTTCACCAGCTGCAAATGATATGGGGGAGTTTATGTTGGAAAATGACTTGATTGATCCAGGGTTTATTGGTCTAGCTTTTACTTGAACTAATAATAAGGATGCGAGGAGTAGAATTTTCTCTAGATTGGATAGATTCCTTATTAGCTCTTCAATTCTGGACTCTTTTCAGGGATTGAAGGTTAAGCACCTTACCAGACTTGCTTCAGATCATTGCCCTATTTTGTGCATTGTCAAAGAAGATGTGAAGAGGAATTACTCTCATTGGATCAAGTTTGAAGATGTTTGGGCTAGTTATCCAAATGCTTGGAAACTTGTTTGGGAAAAATGGAGGGTGGAGGACTTTGGTTCTGAAGCCATTAAACTTCAAAAGAAATGTCATAGAACTTTAAAAGCCTTGTTTTTTTGGAGCAAAAACAAAATTAAACTTCTTAATTAGTTGAAAGAGGAATTGGAGAAGGAGATTAAGACTTTGCAGGAGATGGAATGCTTACCAGATGGGTTAAATGAAGCTTAGGCTGAATCTTTGAGATATAAGGTTCAGTTAATGAATAGTACTCTTGCTAGAATTATGACTTGGTGGAAGCAAAGTGCCAAGGTAAAATGGATTGATGAGGGGGATGGGAACACCCGTTTTTTCCACACTATGGCCTCGGCTAGAAGAAGAGGTAACGGCATTAATTCTTTGAAGAATACAGATGGTATTGTGTTGTCTGATCATGGAAAAATCTTGGATGTCATTCATGGGTTCTTTGAGCAGAAATGGCATGGGCAAGGAATTGTTGATGTGGGATGGCCGTCTTTTGATTCTCAAAGGGAAATCTTGGCTCAATTTGCTAGAATTCTGGAATGTGAGGTTTCCAAAGAGGAATTATGGGCTGTTGTAAGCTCATTTGGCCGAAATATTGCACCTGGTAGAGATGGTATACGGCTTCTTTTTTCAAATTGTTTTGGAAGATTGTAGGGGAGCAAGTCATGGGAGCCTGCTTGGAATTTTTTGCTTGTGGGAGTATGGAAGCAAGTTGGAAGGAGACGGTAGTAGTGCTAATTCCTAAAGTTTTGAACCCGGATCACCCTTCCAAATTTCGGCCAATTAGTCTTTGTCAAACAATCTATAAGATTGTTGCGAAAGTGCTTGTTAACAGGTTAAAAGGGGTGTTGCCAAGGCTTATTTCTGAAGAACAATCAGCTTTTGTGCTGGGTCGTTCTATTTCAAACCACTGCTTGCTTGCTCAAGAGGTGATGAATAGATTCAAGGTTTCAAAATCTGCTATGGGTTATTTGGCATTGAAAGTAGATATGGAGCAAGCATATGATAGGATGAGTTGGAAGACTTTAGAGCTTGTTCTTATATGGATGGGATTCCCTCTCAGATTTATTACTTGGGTGCTCAGTTGTGTTAAAAATCCAAAGTTTTCTATCATTGTGAATGGACAGCTTTCAAAGGGGATTATTGCAGATTCTGGATTCCGTCAAGGATGCCCACTTTCTCCATACCTGTTCATTCTCTGTTCTGAGTTGTTGTCGGCACATTTTCATCAGAACTTCAAGGATCTTGGGGTGCCAATCAGTGTGGGGGGGACCTCATGTCTCCCACATGCTTTATGCTGACGATGTTTTATTTTTTGCAGGTGATTCTATCCCTAATGTAAGGAAGATCTTATCTATATTGGAGGATTATTGTGCATGGACAGGCCAGAGGGTGAATAGCAATAAATCTGCTATTCTGTTCAGCAGGACTTCTTCTTCTACAAAATCTCGGCTTGCTAAGATGACTGGATGCCGGAAAGTGGAGAAGATGGAGTATCTTGGATTGAAGTTGGCCATGATGAGATTTAGAAAGACGGACTTTGATTTTTTATTACAACAAGGTGAAGCCAAAACTTTATCATGGGGTGTTAGGCACCTTTCCTTGGCAGGGAGAATAACCTTGATTAATGCGGTTTTGCTTCCCTCTTTGGTGTATTTTGTAACTCATTCTCTTGTTCCGAAATCTGTTCTTTATGATTTGGAAAAGTTTTGTAGAAGCTTCTTATGGAATCTTGATGCTAAACATAGGAGTATTCACTATGTTGCTTGGGAAAGGGTTGCTAAACCAAGGAAGTTGGGTGGCCTTGGTTTTCATGCTAGTGTTGATTGGGTTGGGCCACTAAGATCAAGAATTGCTTGGGAATTTATTAGCAAACCGCAGAATCTGTTCCAGATGTGTATGATGCAGAAATATCGTAAATGGCCGTGGAATGTTGAGCTGAAACGTGGTGCTTCAGCTGTTTGGAAGCTGATCTGTGACGGGGCAAATAGTTTGATCTCTTGCATGCGATGGAAGGTTTGTAATGGAAGGAGTATTGATGATGGATTTGGGATAGATCTATTTCAAGATGGCCTACTTTTTGTGATATTGCTGCAATTGAAGAATTACGGGTTGCAGATTTCATAGGCATTGACAGAAAGTGGGATAAAGATAGGCTATTAAGCTGCTTTGGGGAATCCTTAGCTGAAAGAATTTGTGAAATTAAAATCTGGGATGAATTGGAAGATGATGCCTTGGAACTGTTGAAATCTCCTCTTGGATCAACCATTTTTGCCATAGTTTACAACAGCAGTTTTTATGAAGAGGCTGACCCGTGTTATGCAGTTTTTAAACAGGGATTTAGGCCACGTGAAAGTATTTTCTGGTGGAGGGTTTATAAGAATGTTTTGCCAAGAAATTGCTGGTTGCTGGCTATTCCGCAGGCTCTAGACAATTGGGGGTTTGTGACTCCTCGGTTTGCTTGCCTTGATGAGTTTAAGGTTATGTTGGAGAGAAAATCTGGAGGTAGGGATATTGGGTTTCTATTATATGGTTGTGCTGTGTATTACAGCTGGGTGAACAGACACTCAATTAAGCATGGGAAGGAGAAAAACACACCGACTTGTATGGCAGAAAATATTCTTGAAGTACTTCATCAAGGTTGTCGTTCTAACAGCCTGGAGCAACGGGGCACTACTCAATCCTTTGGATTGTTTTCAATTTCTTCTTGATGTCCCCCCCCCCCCCCCCCCTACAGGTTGGTTAAAGATAAATGTGGATGGAGCTCTTCTAAGGTCTAATAATGATGGTATTGGGATTGTTATTCGAGATAGTAAGGGCAAGTTGATTATGGCGGCTGGCTAGAATGTTTTTCATTGGGATAGTACTCAAGTGGAGTTATTGGCTATTCAATTTATTGAGAAGATTATTGGGGAGTGGATGTTTGAATTTAAAGGAGTCATTGTGGAAGGGGACAATGCAAGTGTTATTGAGTATTTTCAAAAGTTCAAGCACAAGGAACTATGGAAGTTGCAACCTGCTGATGTTGACAAAAGGAGTTGGATGAGGCTTTTTCAACAAGTGCTGTTTATACATACTTATAGAAGATTTAATATGGCGGCACATTATTGTGCTCACAGAGCTTTAGAGGACTCTTTCCATTGGGATATAGGACATAGAAATATATGTATTCCTCAAGAATTTTTGGACATTCTTGAGGATGATAGCAGTTTTTTTTCGTTAGATTAGGGGCATTTTTGGCCCCTCTTTACTTTTCCTAGTTGTAATTGTTTTTTGTTGATGAATGCAAATGTAGAAGTTCAGCTCTCTCTTTTTAAATCAATTCAACATTTTTGAGTTAAAACTTTGCTAGAAACTCCTATCAAAATCAAACCAACCAAGGAAGAACATGCTGACCCTATAATAAACCTGACCGCATCTTCTACCAATGTCTACTTCCTCAACATTGCATCCCCCTCATTAGTCCATCTCCTCTTGCGTGAAATCCTTCTCAGTATCCACACTAGTGACCTTAGTGACCTTGCCCACACTCAACACAAAGCTCATGTCCTCCACCACTACATAATCCACATTAGGATCAACAGGTCCAATAGCTTTTAAAAAGCAAAAAAAGGAACACTTTTCATGTATCCTAAGTTCAGAATGCGGTAAGCCAGCAGATTCAAAAGTTCGACCAATATGCTAGAATGTCTAGTAGGGTTGCAAAATGAAAATCATTTATAAAAACAAGCTCCTCAATGTGAAAATTTTACTTCAAAATATCTATGATTGCCTTACATATTGTAGCAATTCCATCTTCATGATTAAAAGAAAATGACAATTGCACGATGGTTCTGAATTTGGCCAACTAAATTTGGATGCTCATAATTGAATTATTAAATTAGGGAAATTTACTTGGGTTACTAGGCTATCACTACGAAAATACCAAAAAGTGCATCACTACAACGAAAGCTTATATAACAAAACAATGAATCATTACAATAGATGAACACAGCTTACAGTTTTTGCAGTGATTGGATCCATCTCCTTAAGCTTTTGCAAATACATTCCCATTGTGCTTTTGATATCAGGGTCAATCAAAGTACCAATGAAGTTGTAAACCTTAGAAAACTCTGGAATGGCTATAGATAAAAACAGCAAAAAAATTAAAAAAGTTATAAACTGTCTTCCTGAAAGCATCTATCAAGTCTAAGCAAACTTGATGCATCCATAGGAAATTTAAATAAAGGAAGATAAACAGAAACATACGAAGTTAATGCAATCAAGAACATGCTATATATGTTCAACAAATATCTTAGAAGTAGACAGGAAAATATTATTTGTTTGGCATTTCTAAGCAAATCAGGTAGCAGTATTTTTGGGTTATCACTTTTCTGTACAGTGAACTTTATGTAGAGAGCAGATAACGTCCACTAAAAGGAAAAACTTGAGAACAATTGGCTACAGCATCTAGCCCTGTAATTTAGAAAAATAATATCAATACTGTTGTTTCAACTTGAACTATCTTAAAACTATTTCTGAAAAACACCATATTTATAGTTTTATTAGTATAAAAGAATGACTGGAAGCATTAACTTTACATCCTCGTTAAGAACCGGCCAATGACATGAAAAAACATACATAGTGAGGAAACAACAAAATGACTCAAATTATTTTTTTGGGTAGGTTCTCCAGCATGAAATTTGTTAGATTCATGTGAGAGATAGTCCCACATCAAAACAAAAACAAAGAGTTGGGGTTCTGCAATATCTGTGATGGCTGATAATTTTTGGATTTATGGGTGTCCATCCACATCCAGAATTAGGATAAAAGACACAGGCGAGCCTTCTCCCAATGTAAAATGCTTATAAAGTACAGTTGTGATACTGAATCTGATTTCAAATCAAGACGCATAAAATCTATAAGTTTTGAAATTGGAACTTATACTTGATAGGTTGGATTGTGTGGCTCATACGAGTTAAAATTTGAAAGGCCTTAGCCGCAAAATTTGGTAGGGTTCAAAGGACACAATGAAGGCATATGGTTCCCCTAAAAGACATATAATGTAGGAAGATATTTGATAGAAAAAGTATACCGTTTATGTAATTAAGGTTTCCAAAGAATGATATAAAAGTAATGGGAAACTGGTACAGAAGTGGGAAGAAATAAACATGTCTTATCTTACTAAATTTGATTATTTATTTATAAAATATTTTGGTAGATTTAATGTGACCTACTAAGCTGTGGTTTGCTCATGCTTGTTATTTTGCATCCATTTTAGGTCAGGATAAAGGAAAATGACAAGTTGAGTAGATAAATATTGGATCTAATATTTGATTCTATATAGGTATATCAGATTTGACAGTCATGACTTTTTCCGTTATGTCTTGTGATGTCTATATCATGCATTGTTTGTAAATGATTATTTTGAATGTATACATTTATGAGATGACGAGTATTTATGTATTTAACAGATGTTTTAGTGGCTCTGTACTATATATTATGTTAGAAATTATACAATTCTCTCCAATTAGGTACTGAGAATTCAGTCCTATTACAATCTAACATGATATGACCTATTCTGTATGTGGGTTATATTGAGTCAATTATAAAAAGGTAAGGCTAACATCTATGCATTTAATGTGGATTTATTTGTGTTCTAATATTCTACATCCTCTCTTCTCTATAAATATAAGAGAGCGAGTCTTATATAAATTTTCTATTGACTTTGCTTGCTTGTAGAGCTACCACACTCTAGATAATCATGGATGCCCTTCGCAAATGTTCTTCTGCATTCTCTAACACTGAGTGCCTGCAATCCTTGTGAGAGCTGGTGAAGTAGACTGACCTTTTACTATTTTCTTTGGAAACAACACACAACAGGTATGAGCACTTGATGAGGACGCACTCCTTCATACCTTTTATAAATAGGAGTCATGTATATCATGCGACCATTTCAAGCTCAAGTTGCAACTTTCATTCTGCCACAAATTTGTGGATGTATTGGACTTCTATATGGAATCACCCTTGCACAAGTCTTGTAGAACTCCGTAACGAGTGTGATATCCTTCATTTCCTGTCCACTCGATCAAAGGTTATAGTAGTTGCTGAACCTTTTCTACCATGTCTTCACTACCAAAGCTTTCAAGTACGGGTGTATACAATTCTTGTCGACTTTGATGAAGATGTTCGTGTTAATGAATGTTATAGTAGTTGCTGAACCTTTTCTACCACGTCTTCACTACCAAAGCTTTCAAGTACGGGTGTATACAATTCTTGTCGACTTTGATGAAGATGTTCGTGTTAATGAATAAGGTTAAAGACTGAAAAGTGAAGTTTGTCTTTGTTCATAGTTCGGCCAGGTGGTTTGTGCTGATTGTGCCAGTCTCCTTCCCCAACAGAAAGATGACCATTCATGTCTCACTGAGAAGGAGACGAAAATGATGAAGGCGATCAGTGCGAAATAGTTGATCATCATGCACCACCTTGCGTACCTGTGGGCTCCGAATATTAGGCACAGGCCTCCCCGCGTTGCTTTTCGGGGAGTTTTAACGGACTTAAGTTCCGGGGTAAATTTTGGGAGGTAGATGGGTTTGTAGATAAGAAACTATCCAGAGATTTCGCCCTCATTTTGCGAGGACTTTATGATCTGAGTTCTAGTTTCTTATAGGCGTAATCCCCTATAGTTAATTACCCCTCCCGATAATGAGAGAGAACTTTCGATTAAGGCTAGTCATTGAAGAGGTTGTATAGGTTGTAAATACAACATATAATAGCAACAATTTTAGAGTTTGAATTTGATTTGATGATTTGGAATTTATCACTATACACTTAAAACTAATGGTAGGGGAAATGAAGACGAGCCCGATCAAGATCCAATGGTTCCGTCGTCTTGGGCTGTCATGATCATTGGTCTACTTAGTCAAAGGAGGTAGTCAACCCAACCTGACAGAATGCACCTTATCAACAGCCATGGGTTGCTTCGTCCAAGAATACCTTGTAGACCTGGGTTGATATTTTTTTAAGGGGATAGATCTGAATCCACCTTAGCTGACATAGGGCTTTGTGCCTATCAGATATACCCTATAATTCATATCTCAATAGTTTGAAGCCTTTAGGGAACATATGGGTTTTGGCTGTAATTGTAATATAATGGTGCCATGTCACGACAAAACCACCCGATCATAGGGCACATGCCACATCTCTGCTGGCAAGAGACTATTTGAGGATGAACCTTAGCGATACACCCGACACGCATTTGCTCTTTGTGAGCTGAAATTAATTTCAAATTTATCACCCCCAACAAACAGTTGCGGGAGGTGGATAAGTTTTAGTTTTAAGTTTTTAAGATGATAAATTTTATTTTAGGAATTTAGACTTTTGTTGGATTTGATATTTCCCTCCGGTTAAGATTTTCTATCAACACAGCCATCATCGGGGTGATGTTAAAGTCACTTTTATTTTGTGTGAATTTGGAAGGCACTTTGTACTTCAAGTCCTATCGACTCCAATCCTTTCGAGGAGGAGAATGAAGCTTGAATTTAGACCCGTGCAGCATTCTCGGACCATTGGATTTTAGACTCGGATGTGACGATCAGAGCATATGTGGGTTATATTTATTTTGCAAAATAGACTGTTATATTAATGAGCATTTGACCCTACGCAGCATTCTCGGACATTCATATTTATAACTTTAACATGCTTATCGGAGATATCAGGGGTGTAATGTTTTCAAATGTATTTTCATTATTATCGTAGGTTGTCGCCTTCTATCCGCTTGTAGAAATGTTGCAGATACGGTGGCTTTGACTCTAACTCCCTTGCATACAAGTAGATGGACTATAGTTTCATTACATTTACATATTTCATAAAGGAGAAAGTAATCATCAAGCTCTTAGCTACATGGCATAGCTTATAGCTTTCTAGATTAATTAGACCCTTTTCCCTCCCATATTCGTGATATACCTCTTTCTAACAGAATGATGCTAATTATCATGGAAGAGTATATATATGATTAAGGCTTCTCACATTACTAGCCTCATTGTTGCCTTCCTTTATGAGCTAAGTCCATAAAAAATTTCTTTACTTCGCATATCAATTCAATTTAAGGTTATCTCCAATAAGCTTTTATTGTAAGTTCTTCTTCTCCTTCTCATTACAACATTCATCTCTATCTTCATCTAACAAGAGATTGTCAAAGTCCATCTTTTTCTTATCACGGCTTGGGTTCCTTTGATGATTACTTTCAACTTGTTGAATTTAGCAATCGAACACAAAACTACTTTAAGAAGATGATTAAGGTGACAACGGCAGTAGTTTCTAAAAGAAGAATGGTGTCATGAAAAGCACTCTGATGACGCATATATCACAAAACTTTTGTATTTCATTATTGATTGAAAAGTAAGCTGAAGGCACTAAACCATAATTTTAAGCATCCTACATGCTATCTTTATTAAGATTATGAATGTAATTTGCTAGGTATGATGGAAATGTGTGACATATTAGGGATAATCATATACTACTTTTCTAAAAATGATTCTTGTGTTTCTTGGGTGAAATAATTATTGGAGAACATTATTTGGTCCACCAAAAGTACACAAGGATTTGGCCAACATTTCAGGATGCTTATCCTATGTATATTGCCTCAATAGACCCCTTTGCAAAAATCCTATCCTTTGTAAACCATTTTGTGACATTCTTGAGTTGCACGGGTTTACTCATAGAAATGAAACTTTGTGTTAGCATTAGCTATCGTAAGGGTGCATTAATGTCATACTAATGATTTTACGTCACTATATTTCAAGCATAAGTATTGTTTCACCACCAATCACCCTTTTAACATAATGTTTTGGCAAAAGCATGTCTCTCAAATTCGAGCACAATGTGTTTCACAAAAGTATGTTGCAAAGATGTCTAGTGTTATTTTCTAATTCAAATTTTAACTCAAGTTCCTTATATTTACTAATTTGAGTTCATGTCATTTTTCTTTATTTTTAGATTGATTAAAAAAATTCATAAAATTTCAATTTTAATCAATTATGTGAGGGTCAGTTGATTGTTCAAAATTTCGGCCCAAATCTTGTTCAATCAGGTGCAAATTCATTTAGTTTTAATTTAGGTCCTCTACTTTCACCGAAAATTTTGGCATCCTCCTGGCATCCCCTCCCCGGGGTCGGGAGGTAAGGAGGGCAAGTCCGTCCGACCGGAGCAAATCAACGGCCGAGGGCTTCGGGACGTTATCGAGTCCCAAAATTGGCCTTCAAAAGCTTCAATTCACGATGATTGGTTATCTGCGCTTGTTAACGATTGTTGATTGCCGATGCTTGATTGAAGATCCTTTTCCTTTTTTTATTACATTAATTGATTAAATGAATTAATTAAGATTAAATTTTGATTTAATATTTCTCCAATGTTTCAAAAATTTGGCTAAGTCCTAGATTTTTGAGAAAATTTTGCCAGCCTCCCAGTGTCCCCTCCCCGGCGCTGGGAGGTAAGGAGGGAATTTGCCCTTTTGGCTCGACTCAGCCAGAATAAATCGACTGTGAGGAGATTGGGTCTTCAAGTCTTCAATCCCTCAGTCGGATTAACTCGACGACCGACGAAGGCTAGGGTCGGGCTAGGGTCGGCCGGCGATGGAGGGTCCCTGGTCAGCGTCGGCTTAGATTGACAGAAGGTCCAGACTCAGCGGGCTTCGGTCGGTGAAGGAGTTTGGTCGGCGGCTCCGGCTTGTGGATGGGGTGGAAAGTCGGCAAGGTCAAGTTGGCTTCAAGCTCGGAGAAGGAAGCACAGCCGGCGGTCTGGAGGAGATGCGATCGGAGATGGTGCAGTTCAGTCGTCGAGCAAGAGCACTGTAAGTTTCCCGAAATCTTCTTTCCTCTTTGCTTGCGATCTCAAGAGCCTGAGAGTGAATGAGGGATTTCGTTATTTTGAGTCGTATGAGAAGATCGTGGGAGCGGTTTGTCCGATCGTGGGTAGAGCAGTTGTGTCAGATCGTGGCTGAGGTGGAGTCGGTTATGCAGTTACAGGTCAACAATTTGTAGTCTAGACAGATGGCATAATTTTGATAGAGAGGAGGAGCGGGGGAAAATCATGGTTTGCATTGGTTAGCTTCCTCACTAAGTTGATACTCATAGATGAGCTCATAGCACAATCTTGTGCCATCAGTCATTTATATGGCTCTTCTCTACTGAATAAAAATTATAGAATGAATGATGGAACTTTTTTTTTATTTGTGCTGGACTAGTATATGTTATTAGTATGGTATATTTCAGACAGTGAAAGAAGAGATGTTGTGCATCATAGGGCTAGTTTGTATATTAATATTTTGCGGATCCTCTAGACAATATTGTTAGTTTGTATATTTATATATTCACTTTTCTTGTCACCAATGAAGGCAAGACCCCACCTCTAGTTTCTGCTTCATTACGGTGGCATGAAAAGCATTAGCTAATCACGTCATGCTGGTTCTTGAAAGTCTAGACAGTGGCATGGATGCAATAAAAAGAGAGGGGTGGTGGACAAATCATCGTTCATTTAGTTTGGACAGTGCTTCCTCATTTGCTTGATATTCATAAAGAGAAAATTATCTAACTGGTACCTAAACTTTTTTAAAGACTAAAATAGTCTATGAACATATTAAAGTACCAATATGGTCTATTGACTCTTTAAATATGGATCAAATTAGTCATTCCATGGGATCATTTAAGTCCCTATTTAAAAAATCAAAGGACTAAAATGAGATTTTTAAATAGTCAGGGATCTTTTTAGTCATTCGTAAAAAGTTAGAGAACCATTTTGATCCTTATCTCAATAGAAAAATATAGAATTACCAAAGGAGTCCTTTTTGATCCTTCCTAAATCATTTTATGTGAATTAGCTATAGTTTATGCTTAAAGCAGAGTTAGTTATATTGTTTCAAGCATTGGAAAAGTCTAATCTTGTTGAATATTCTGAAAGTTCAATTGCTTTGATTTCCCTATTGTGCGGCTCCCTATTCCTACTACATATCATAGAATAAATTGATCAAACATTTGATAGTATTAAAATTGGAAGTGATTAGCAAAAAGGATCAAATCCCTAATAACCTACATCAAATGATAGTACAACTTATTTTGTACGAAAGAGTTTGATAGGTGGATGAATCCAGTGGGGAATAACATAAGTTAATGAATCAAATTCAATCACGATAAAGGCAAGATCTTAACCTTGATGACCAAGCATGGATCAGAAGGGACATCTTCGGATACCAAAGGATTTTCATTTGATTCAAGAGATCTTAGTTGAAGCTAACTTTTCAAGCTACTCCATTCACACTAGTAGTATAAAAATGTATAAAGATTTGAAGTCACTATTCTAGTGGCCTAGAATAAAGAAAGATATAATTGATTTTGTGTTTAAGTGTAATGCATGTCAAGTAATAAAAGCTGAACGTTAAAAACCCAATAGAATGTCATAGTCATTACATATGCTCGACCATTGCACATACATTTTGGTTGACTTCAAATTTTTTTATTCAATTGTCATGATACCCCCACACACTCGATAATTGCAACGCAGGCCTCTTGATTATGATCATACTCTAGACACATACAAATATTTGTGATTCATTTGATTGTGCATCTCGCCATGATCGCGATCATTATTTCACAAATCTCACTGCAATCATGATTTTTGTTTGATGAGTCTTGTTGTAATCACGATCGTGAATGCCTCATCATTTGATCAATTATAATTTATGTTGTCCAAATCAAATGGATTAGTTGTCGATATGCGTGCATATTATTTTAAAATTTTTGATATAATTAACCTATTATGATACACATATGCAACCCTATACCTGTGAGCATTTTCAAAGAAATAATAGTTGAAATGATTTTAAAAATAATATAAATTTTCAAGGTCATAAACGAGTTTTATTGTTTTGTAAATTCTAAATAATATTTTTATTTTGAGGAAACCACATCTACCTTCTCCTAAAAACTGCCTATTACCGACGTAAATTAGTCATGTGTGAATATGTATGTACATATATATACATATACATATAAATAGAATTATATGTATATATACATGCTATATATTTATAAATACATTTATATGTACTAGTAAAAATACCCGTGCATTAAATGCATGTGAATAAAAATTTAAAAATAAAAAATTCATATTATAAACATTTGCATTATATTATCATTATAAAGATGAAAATATTTTATTATTATAAATAATTATAATCATTATGATAAGTTTTATATGATTAGATATGACTTGGATTTTCTATTATTCATGAATAATCTTGATATTAATTTCTTTTATTAGTTAATAAATAGAATATTTATTAAATATTCTTTCAGCACGATATCCTAGAAAGTTATAAGTTTTTTTTTTAAAGTGTGCGTTAATAAAATATCAAACATTAATAATAAATAAAAAAATCAACAGAATAAATTTGTGTGGGTTGACTGGAGCATGGAGTGAACCAAAGCACTCAAAATGACTCACCGACTAACTTTAGGCGGCAACAGAGAAGTCGGCCTTTAGGCCAATTGGTTTTGATGGTAGTAATTCGAGTCTGCATTCGCCTAACTAAGCAGTCAAAGTTTTAGTGGTAGGTTTGTTGGATAGATTTATGACTTTACATTGAATATCTTTAAAAAACACAAACAAATATAAGAATTTTTCACTTATATGTTTGGGATTAACAAAATCAAGTTCAACTCACTGTGGCCGTCTGGGGTCAACAATTGTGTTATCTTTCAAATATGTGATTGTCGGTGATACATGATCTCCAACTCCATTTGAAAAGTTAAGGATTAATGATCTTCAACAAATGTTATATATCAGTGTTGCACATCTTTGATTGCGATCCCACTGATCTAATACAGCCTCAATATGTTTAGAAAAATAGGACCTCTGGTATTTGTAATTGCCTTGCCTTGTAACATCAATCTTAGTTGTACTTTCAAGTGATTGACGAGCTTCCAATTTTTTTGTATTTTACAACAAGAGAAGTATGGACAATTTCTAGAGTTGTTTCTACAGCAAATCTATACAAATTCCAAATCTGTAAACTTGTGATATTAAGAAAATTCTTATTTCATGGAGATATCTCCTACTAATTACCAATTAGGCTTCAAACAGTTCTTGTTCTTCTTAAAACAACTCAAGCTCTATAATAAGTTTTTTTACATCTCAACATGTCTTTTCTCCAGAATTTCTCATTCTGTCTAATGAAATCCTTTCGTTCAAGCTAAGAAAGACCCATAGTGGCAAGAGGTGATGCATTCAAAGATTTGATCTCTACAAGAAAACAATACTTGGTCACCTACTACTATCCCTCAAGGTAAAAAAACCCATAGGTTGTAAAAGATTTTATAAGATCATGTATAAATTAGATGGGAGTATGAGCATTACAAGGCTTAGTTGGTTGCCAAAGGCTACAAAGAGACTGAAGGGATGGACTATAATGAAGTTTTTTCTTCCTGCTTATATTTAGCAAGGGAAGAACTTTGTATGACAACCAAAAAACTTGTTGTATTACTTGAAGCAAGCGTGTTGCAATTGATTTCATAAATTCTCCAGTTGTAATGATAACTATTATTTCATGCTCACAGTTGTTATGTCTCTTGCAAGACAAATTTTGACATCTTTTTAAAAGAAAATTGAAGCCTTGGGAGAAAAAATGTGCTCTCTTGAAACTCAAAAAGGATTTATAGGAGGAAGAGACAAATTTTTATAGATTTATTTTTTGAAAATTTTACTATATTTTTGAAATTTTCAAAGTATGAGATTGATTATTTTTCTTTTTTAAATATTTAAAATAAGAAATAATTTTTAAAAAAGCAAAATTGTGGACAACAAATTTGCCCCCTAAGGCTAGTGAGTGATGTGGGTAGCACAAGGCTATAACCTAGGCCTACCAACACTTAGTTTGGGACATTCAAGTTTGTTTTTGGACTCGAATATGCCTTTTAAGTTGTTTGAGGATCTCTTGAAACCATTGTTATACTCAATTTTGAAATTTCTGGAGCCTAAAGAACCCTTCAGAGTGACTTTTCAGACTAAACGAGCATAATCAAATACTTATACTTAAAATTGTAAACTTTCTGAACCTATTATGGCCTCAAACAACAAGTATTCAGGTAAAGGCAGTTATCGAGAAGTCATAAATAACAAGAGACCAATTTGAATGAATAGATATAGAGTTCATGGCCATATATGCCAAAGAAAAAATGGGTTTGCAAGAAATCTCAAAGCCACTGCTAGTCAGTCTTCAGGTACAAAAATCAAAGCATTAAAGGAAAGAAAGCAACTCCAAATTTTACCTTTCTTCGTCCTTGATTCCACCTTGATCATCAACCCAAAAGAGGTGTGAGCAAGCATAAACTACGCTGAACTGATCAGGCTTTTTTAAAAGCTTTGCAGAATATTGCCAAGGAAAAAGGAAGAAATGAACTCTGAAGTTCATAATAAATAGAATTAAAAATGAATGAGCATGGGTATAAAACCCACCCGTGACCTTACGGGTTAGCGTATCTCTATTCTCAACCCCCAATACGTTCATCATCCTCTACAGAGTTCCAATAATTATGATTGCCGTCACTTGAGCTTTTGAATCCTACATAGATTATAGAGAAAGAAAATAAAAGATGGTAACTAAATGAATAATAGTAGTACAAACAACAAAATACTTCATTGAGCAAATAACCATTGATAAAATAATAACACCTAATTAGGCTTGAAAATTGTATTCTAGTTTCTTACTACAACCTCTTCTTCATATAATATAAATGCCTGAGTAAAAAACTCATACGCAATGGGTTCAAGATCACAATCATTGGCAGCCTGAGAAAATATCAAATCAGAAACAATAGCTACTGTTGAAGGCAGAATAGAGATATAACCTTAATTGAATGTCTAAAACCTCTGCACATTGTAAGTACAACCTCAAGGCAAGTTCGGGTGAAGGAACACATGATAGTGCCTCAATGGTCTGAAAAATATCGACAATAGAAAGATAATGAATAAAAAACATTCAAATGAAGGAGATTAGGAGAAGAAAGGATTCCAACTCAAGCTCTATCACTACCAACAGAAAGCACTGAATTGCAACTCTGCATTCTATCCCATTCCGTTTTCCAACCCATTAAAAACATTGATTTGCAATCTATTAAATATAAAAAATCAGCATTCAAAGTGCATACATTATAATATATAAGGATGGAATTTAGTGACTGAGGTACCTCAATAGATCTATGGATAGTTAAAATTTAAAAGGGCTTATGAGGTACCTCTCAACTCAAAAGTGCAAAAGAACAATAGTCTTCAAAGCAATGCATCATTCAATAATGTTACCAGACATAAAAAAGGTGAAAAAAAGCAGCAGTTGTAGTGTTTCCTTGTTCTTCTACTTTTTTCTTACATGATCTTTAGTGTTAACTAACAAGTGAATTTGGCTCAACTGATGTTGATCTACTAAAACTGCAAATCATATTACAAATAAAACTCGGATGAATTTCTATGGCTACTTAAAATTTAAAAGGGCTTGTTTGAGAAATATTAATGATGACTTTGATCGCTTAAAATCAATTAAACTGTCAGTAAAAAAAATAGGTATATGAACAAAATATAGTGTAATCTTTATCGAGTCTTCATAACAAATGTATGTCAACATGTAGACTATCAAAACAAAAAATGACAAATTAAATCAACTCTGCAGCATCGTCTGTATCTAGACACCAATATTCTACTCATAAAATCATGACTATGTTTAGATTGATGTCTCTCAATGATGTACTTAGGTACAACGATGGCTCAAATTATCTTTAATAGAAAAATCATAAGGAATTACTTGTTTATATAATTATAGTGAAATTAAAAAAAAAATCAATTGCATAATTTATAACCAATTTGGGGATATTCAAAATCAGCAAACAGAAATTTAGGTGACCGCGATGATCACAAGTGCATTGTTATAGAGAACAGAAACATTTTGATCTCAAAACGGTAATATGAGCTCAAACCTCCAACTTTACCTTAAAAGAAGCAGCTTTGTTAGATGGTACAAGCATAAGTGCAAAGAAAAAGGTTTAAATAGACTGAAAAAATAGCATATATAACTAAAGGAAACAACTGTTTTTTTTGCACCAAGCAACCACGCACTTCTCTAGCCCCTAGCATACAAATTCAAGTAAAACTATTAATAATACGAGCATATTTGATTCACCCACTTAAATTTCACAGTAGATGAAATTATTAAAAGTTGTAATTTATTAAAGCACCTCACTATTACAAGAAACAAAAAAAAAAATAATGTCATAAGCACTTCAGTCAAATATATGCTCAAAAAGAGTTTAGGCTGAACTGTAAACCTTTAAGCTCTAGAATTTCTTCTACAATCCTCTCCCTTTGATAATCGAGTATTTTTAGGTTTCTCCTTCCCAACCTGATATCCAAGTTTGCAACTTCATCATCCTGTTTCTAAGAGAGACAAGTATGGGACATAAATAGAACATTTCCAGTAATAGTCAAAGGAACCTTACAAGGATGATGCTCCAGTTAAGAAGATAAAATTTGGATTTAAAAAAAAATGATTTGTTATTATAAACTTTTCACTGTAAAGAGAAAGGGAGGAAGAAGACAATACCAGCAAGCTTAGGAAGAGTTTTCATCATATTTGCAATGCAATGAAAAAGGAAGAAGCTTTCTTTTCCTGATGGTATATGTAAAGCAATAAAAAAAAAAGATGATAAAAGAATTGATCTTTATAACCCAACAAGCCATAATCCATAAAATGAAATAAAATAGTAGAATTTGAATGACATAATCATTTATTCCATAAGTTATCATTTTTATTTTATTTACGAAAATATAAAATAGCAAAATAACATCATAAATAAAAGGATGAAAAAGAAATAATCATCTTCTTTAGGTCCCCCCTTCAAGGTTAATTGCAGCATATAGATTGGGGCAAGTCATTTTTTTCGCTTCATAACAATTGAATTATCCTACCTCAATCAACTCTACTCACAATTTCAGGCAACATTATACAACCATAATACTAAGCCATGATCCTTACACATAAAAATATAACTCTTTGGGGTAAATTTGGCTGGAAAAAAAAACAATGAACTCTTCCATTAATTCCCACTATAACCAGTTCAACTAATGACAATACTCCTACATCCTAACCAAATCCGAATTAAAGATGCTAAAAATGGGCACTTCGGTGCCCTTAGCCCTTCTTCCCGAAAAACCTCGCAAATTAAAGACAATAACTCAAGCAGAAATTGCCACAGCAGCAAGAATAAAAATAAGGATCATAGAAACATAAAAGCTTAAAGGAGAAGAACGATTAGAAGAAAATGTACATCGCACATCAATTAACCGACTCTGTGCCCTTAGCCCTTCTTTGAGAAGAAGTGATGCGTTGGGTTTAAATGGGGATCCATTCGGCTTGGCGACTGCTTCGTGCGAAAGAAATGAGAAGAAGTGATGCCTTCGGTTTTAAATAGAGATGGGTTCGACAAGGTACCTCGCCAGTGTGGCAACCGGCTTTGGAACGGTCAACATGGAGAAGTAACCGATCAGTTGTAAATGCATATGCATTGGTGCAGAAGTAAAACGACATATTGTGGCAACCGGAAGTGGAATGCACGGGTGAGGTAGCTTTCGAAACGGTCCGGAGGAGATGAAGTCGATCGGTTGGAAGATGTATGCGTTCATCTAAGGTTATTGTAACCTTGAGGGAATGTGAAGCCGAATGGAAAAAAGACATCTATTAAAAAGAGATTTTTAAGAGGAGAGGTTTGTAAGGGAAAGAGTCTTCTAAGAGAGGATTTTAGGCTACTAAAGTATTGTTGTTAGGAATGACAAATAGTGCTTCTAAATTAGAGAGATGTAGAGAGAGAGAGAGAGAGAGAGAGAGAGAGAGAGAGAGAGAGAGAGAGAGAGAGAGAGAGAGAGAGAGAGAGGCTCTAAGAGAGGGCAAGCCTTCTAAGGGAGTGAGAAGTTTTAAGTTAGTGCTATAAATACTTCTAAGAGAGAAAGTGGGAAAGAGAGGCTACTAAAAGAGAGATTATATGCTTATAAAAGAGAAAGAAAACGGTTCTAAGAGATGAAGAAGGCTTATAAGAAACATTTCTTGTGAAAAGAGAGGATGTGAGATGCTTCTAGGAGAGATAGAGATGTTTTTAAGATAAAGTGATGCTTCAAAGAGAGTAAGTTGCTTTTAAGAGAGAGAGAGATGCTTCTACGATTGAGAAAAGACTTTAAGAAAGAGAGAGAATGCCTAATAAAGAGAGAGGATGTTCAAAGAGCAAGATGCTTTTAAGAGAGATAGTAACTTCCAAGATGGAGGGAGAGGCTTCTAAATAAAAAAGATAAATAGTGAGATTGGGAGAGAGGCTTTAAAGAAAGTGGGACAGAGGTAGAGAGAGGCTTATGAAATAGAGAGGGTAAGAGTGATGCTTCTAAGTGTGAGAGAGACTTCTAAAAGAAAGAAAGTATAAGAGGAAAGCCTGTAAGAACGATGGAGAGAGTAAGAGAGGCTTTTAAGAGAGAGAGGAGGGAGGGTGGTTTTAAAATATAGAAGTGCTTTTATGAAAAGAAAAAAAAAGAAATTCAGGACTCTAAGAGAAAGATGCTTCGAAAAGAGCGAAAGAGTGAAAGAGAGGGAGGGAGAAAGATAGGCTTTTGAGAGTAACCCTTTTACATGAGAAATGCTTTAGAGAGAGATATATTTCTTTGAGAGATAGGGAGCTTATGTGAGAGAGAGAGACCTCTTAGATAGCAATAGGGCCCTTTTATGATTAAGAGGGGAGGGCTTATCCGAGGGAAAGAGGCTTCTAAGAGAGTGAAAGAGACTTTTGAAAGATGGAGATAGTCATAAAGAGAGTTTATGAAAGAGATAGACTAATAAGATGGAGAAAATATTCTTATATAGTCAAAAAGAGAAATTGTAGAAAAGCATCAAAGATAATGAGCCTTCTAAGAGAGGGTAATAGAGAAACATAAAGAGAGAGAATCTCTTAAGAGATATGATTATGAGAGAGAGGCTTCTAAATAAGAGAGAGAATTTTTGGGAAAGTAAGGCTTATAAGAGATAGAAAAGTTTTTTAACATAGAGACACTTATAAACGAGAAATCTAATTTTGTAAGGGAAAGAGAGAGGCTTCTAAAATACAAATAAGATTCTAATAGAAAAGAAAAAAGTTTATAAAATATATGAAAAAAATGAACAAAAATGGATAGAATAAAAACTAAAATGACAGAAATCTCAAGTGAAAGTGTAGACTTAAATGTGAAGCAGCAATGATAAAATCATTACCCAATATTATTTCATAATCTAAGAATAGATAATATGAGAAACTAATATTAGAACAAAAGGGAAAGCGTTCCCATGTGCACATGAGCAATCATGTCCAAAGAAACATGTAAAAAAGATAACATTGAATAATTAAATTAGGAAAATAAAGAGAATAGTTTATTGGGATCTCCATAATGGAATATGAATTTATTCAATGATGTGATGGATAAAATATGAAGATATATAAAGCAAGTTAATAAAAGGGGAAAAAATACACCATTTTTATGATCAAACACGACAAAGAGAATATCGTATTATCTCAAAAGATAATAACGACATTCTACAAAGGTATTTAAAAATAAAAATAGATTATGGAAAGACTATCTACAATGCATGCTATTATTTTATTAGAAAGCTGAAACTTATATTACTGATTACTAAATCAAACAAATGTCTAGGACATGAGAACTTATAATATTGGAATTAACCTCAGAACCTAGAGCTAAGGTGAGTCACTACAAAATAGTGGCTCAAACCTTATCTAATGAAATGCAATGGGACTTGTATCTCTTACCATGCTAAGGATTTAAGAAAGTCCGACTCTTATGAACTTATGATCCTGCCTAGATAGAACTATCAGTTAAATTTCACCTAACATATTAAAACCATAATGTTCGATCTCCATGAAATGCAAATTAAGGTAGGCTGTTGTTTAATTAAAAATTTGGGGCATACAACTAAGAAGTCCTAAATGGCCTCAGACTATGAATGTTAGATTATTCTTCTAACGGATGCAATTATCATTTTTTTTTGGTAGGTTATTAATACAATGCATGCTAGTGATATATAAAAATTCGTATGATTTGAAATAAAAAAGGCTAAAATGGATGTATGCTAGTTATATATAAAAATTCGTATGAGATAGAACTGCAGCCTAATAAGTCAGATGATCTAATCATAACCCAAAGACGGAGAGTTACCTAGACAAGGAATGGAAGCAATATGTTATAGACTTGGCCGAACATCATTTACATCCTTCTAATTACTAATCTTTCAATGTTATTTAAAGAATGTTTTATTTTAGGTAAAGTAGAAGAATTTTTCTTAAAGACTAACAAGAACAAACATTCAGGCGACTAAGCAAACATGCAAGTGTCCACCACACGCTAGTTTAGTTTTGTGTAAAATCAAAGAGTTTTAGTATATGTAAATCATGGGGTTTGAAATATCGGGTTATATTCTGTTGTCGGTTGTTTTTTTCATAACTAAGAATTTTAATTTTCCGTTCTAGTCAAAGTTATAATCAGATGCATTTTATTTTAATTTTGGAGTTTGAGTTGTAATTAATGGCTTAACATTTACAATTAAAAAAGAAAATGAAATACAACATAAAGTATAAAAAGTAAGAAAATAAGCAAACAACATGTAAGAACATGTAAGAAATATATAATAAAAGGTAAAGAACCTTACCTAATAAGTCTAAGGTTGGTGAACTATATGCAACTTCTGGTGTGTGATAGGTCATGTGAGTAGTCAACCCTATTATTAATTTATTGTTTCAATTTTTAATTTTAAATATGTTTAATTTTTATTAAGAGGTGATTTCAATTCAAATATTAATGTTTTGTGATTTTTATTTGACTTTTAAATGGCTGGTAAATAAAATTTTAATTTTTTTAATAATATTATCCCCACTTTATGTATACTATTGGTTGTTATAATTTTATGAATTTGAAGGAATTTATTTTGAATTTTTCTAATTTTTATTTAATTATTAATGAATTTTCTATGTTTCAATTCAACTAAAATATTTGTTTAATTTGGAGATGAAAATGAGTTGTTAATTAAAATAGTTTTTTAGTTTATTATTTGCTATAATTTTACATATTTATAAAAGTTTATTTAATATTTTCTAATTTTTAATTTTTTTAATGATTTTTGGATTTCAGAGTTTGTAAGAGAATTTATTAAATTTAGAGGTGTAGATGGATAGTTAGGCTTCAATTGAGATAGTTTTCTTACTGCTTTCTAAGGCAGTTTTTTAATACAAACAATTTTTATCTGAAAATTTTCGTACTAGAAAGCTACTTTAGAAAGCATTAAGAAAGTTGTCCTAAACGCCGTTGTAATTAAAATACGTACTTAGTTTATTGTTCGTTACTGTTTCATGTGTTTATGAAAGTTTTTTTAAGGTCTTTTTTTTTAATTTTATTAGATTTTTAATGGATTTTCTGATGTCCAGGTTTATTCATTATCATTATTATCTTTCTTTCTCTCTTTCTAATATCAATTTAAACTTGTCTTTAATCTTTATGTTTAAATTTGACTTCATTAAATTTTAGATTATATTATATTAGTTCTATTTATGTCACTTAATTTTATTTAATAGTTTAGGTTAGCTTTATATTTTATCTTGTGTTGAGAGTTATTTGAATTTGATGTTAGTTGTCTTGCTTTCTAGCTTTGAGTGTAAAATTCAATTTATTATGTTTCCCTCTTAAATATATATATGTATCTATGCGTATATTACTTGGTTTATTTCTTATTAATGGTTCTATTGTTTATTTGGCTCTTAGAAATAATTTATGCAGGTCAGATGAGCTAAGTGTCCAAATGGGAAAATGATTGTGAAATAGAAACCAACTTATCAAGTGAGTATGACTCTCCTTATTAAGATCCCATAGTTTCATCGTTTTGGGTTCGTCATTGCCCTTAACACTCAAATTTAAGTTGAGTTATATCAAATATTAGTATTAAGTTTGCATCATTTGGGAGGTGCTTATTGAAATATTAAGAGATATCATCTTCTTGCACATTATTTCAGATAACCTAAATTTGTCTAGTAAAACATTTTTTTAAGTAAAAATTTGAAAGTTGGAATATTTAAAAGTAAGAAAGCCTATGATTGGTTGAAGAAAGACTCATGGTGCATGTCTACAAGATATACTGAATATGTGAAATTATAACTTGTCAATGAATAGTATTGGAAGATTGAGTGGTAAAAACTAATAAATTTAAGTACATTAGATGTGCTAAATTTAAAAAAAAAAAAAAAAGAAATATACATGAGGAGAACTTCTAGCATTAAAACTAGGTGGGTATAGTAGAGACACGTCTTTAAAATATTGTGTAGATTGAAGATTTTATGTAGATTTAAAAGAAATTTTCTAATAACTGTAACTAAACTAGCAAAGTTATGTTTGATTTTTGCGATGAAAACAAATACACTAATGCACAAATAGAGCACCCTAAAATAACAAATTTGGAGTAAAACTTTGAAGAATAGAGTTGGAAATCATTATAGCAAAAATAGACATCAACTATCAAATTATTTGAAAAGAAATGAAAATTTCCATCAGAAAAATAGGTCATTTGATCTCTAACTCAGACAACCTATTTGAAAAGGGTGAAGGGCTTAAAAAAAAAATGTTACCTCTGGCTTATACACATTACCACTGGCATTCTATGCAATGCTATCGTACAATAAAGAATATACTGAAGATGATAACTCTTGGCCATTATCTGGAGAAGTTAGCTTTACCCCACCCACATGAGCTTCAACAACCGTCATCTGAATCATTACCACAAAATAAATTAGAACTTAAGATGACCATGTATAATAGGATAACATATATGATTAATCTACCCAACTCCCAATAACAGTGTCACACTCTAGAAATCATCAAAAGCCAAACTATCTAATTTCTAAAACTAAAATCCAAAGGTAAATTAAAAAACAATAATAACAATAATATGATGGAAGAATGGACAATGATACATGATTCAATGTTAGAATTCCAGTTTTATCGTTGCAGATGGAAGTGGTAGATCCAATTATTTCACAAGCTGATAGCCCCCGAAGCTGTAACGTAGCCTTTATAATAGTTGAAAGTATATATTCTAGTTTGATAAGAAGAGAAGCATACCAATGCTTTGTTTTCCATCATCTTCTTCATTGAGTAGGTAAGACTGAAATTGGGAAAATCAATTAACCATGAGAATCATGAAGAACTTGACGTCATATCATCAAGAAAGGAATACAATCAACACTTACATCAATGTAACAGCCAATTGAAGACCTTCAGGTACAACAACAACCATAATATTCACCTATTTATAATTCACAGGCTAATTAGTAACTAGAATAACAAGATCCAAGTTTTTCATATGGATACATATAGCACAGTCAAAATCTGAACAGCTCCATCTACAGCATCTTTCACACTTGTATGCCCCTTGACAAATTGAACACTTCCATCAAAATTCTTTGTATGAAAAGTGAAGAGTCTGTAAATTATATCACAAGTCTTTAGTTTTCAAGATCTAAAATTGAACACATGTAAATTATATCTTGGGTTCATGTTGTCAATCATAAGGACAACAAAAACCAACGCGGCAACAGAGAGCCCTACTATGCCAGTAAAGCAGCAACACCATTCAAGCGCACCTTTACAGAGGAACCATAAATGAATCACATAGGAAAATTAGTATAATCATAAATGGGCCACAAAAAACCTATAATGGAGTTTGGTCACCACTGCCTTCCGATATACTAGCCATCAATAATCCCCATTCAGTATTGATCCCCACAGCAGTCACCTACACACAGAATAATTTAGACGAGACACATAAGCAAGCAAAAATAATAACAAAAAAATACATTAAGAATCAATATAGGTGATATAACTTCCAAGGCATAATTACATCTAACTTTGCTTTATGTAACTCTGAGTGAGAGTAAGGTAGAAAAACCAGAAGCAACCATGCCCCTAGAAAATGAAATCAGCATTCAATGCCATTACCATTATCATCGTTATACTAATGCGCACTATTTGAGGCAAATGAATCAGTGTAATGGCAAAAACCCATCCATGTTCATTATACAGAAAAGAAGATTTCAACTCCAAAAAAAAAAAAATTTATCATGAAATTTTCTAAACCCAACCTACGTTACCGAACCACCATAGGGATATCCAATTAAATAGCACTCAGATAATGCTAACAATGTGCCCTTCTAGAACTACATGCTTTTCTTTTGAAATAAATGCCTTGATTCAAGTAAATCTGAGATACCAACCACTAATTCTTATAAATTTATTGCAAAAAAATTGCAGTTATGGCTCCCTAAAATAATGACAAGTTCCTAGCATGCTTATAA
This sequence comes from Dendrobium nobile, assembly GCA_022539455.1. Taxonomy (NCBI): domain Eukaryota; kingdom Viridiplantae; phylum Streptophyta; class Magnoliopsida; order Asparagales; family Orchidaceae; genus Dendrobium; species Dendrobium nobile. Next base: position 27,191,367 of record CM039724.1, read on the forward strand.
ACAAATAGGCTAAAAACTACTTGTGGTTTATCCAGAACATTTTGTTCCAATCATAAGTACTCAAGTGACAAAGCTAGTTTAAAATATTGATCAATCATCTCCTACAGCAATCATTATAATACTATAGATATTTGATAATCCCCACACTGCTTTTCTACAATATACAAAAGAAAACAACTTACAAGCATAATCCCATAATCGTCAGTAACTTTGCACCCAGGCATCACAAATGGTGTTTTGAGATCCTTGTGCGCCTGCAACAAAGAATTGAAACAATCTTGTTACTCTAAATGATGAGAAATATACAACAACAACATCAATGACCCATTATTGCCAATGACCCACTACAACTCTCACTCACTAAAATACTACAATTGTATGAGAAAAATAATAGATTCGTGGATACATTGCTAGAAGGTCCACCACTTTTCATAAATTAATATAAAGTTGATCATCATACACCTCACGATAAAATGAACTGTAAGGATCATAAAAGTAGCATACTCAGTTTATCAGTGAATCAAAAAAATGAATGTCACTCAAGGAAATTTCGACGAATCAGTCAGAATAACTAACCAATTTAATCTATTCTCAAACATATCATTTTTTTAATATCGACAAAGTCAATGCATTTTGAACGCATTTTATATGACATTATAAATAAGAGTGATGTGATTGACATACAAGAATATGTTGGGCATTATATATTTATAATGATATATATAATATAGATCATGTTAAAAATTCAATGATTTGATCGGGTATAGAGGGTAATTCTCATTCAAAAAATAGAGTTGCTTTTTCTATTGTTATAGATTAATAAACAAAATTTTTACTACCACAACCGAGGATAGCTCCATTTGGTTTGGAGTTGAGAGAGGAAATAAAAATGAAATGGAAAAGGAGATATTAAAGAACATGAATTGAAAATAGCTTTTCACATTTGTTTGATGGAGGAGAAAATGAACAACCATGTAATTCATGCTTGGGTTTTACTTTAGCTTTTCCTTGGGTTTCAGCAAAAGCACATAAGAAATGCATAAGTTAGAATTTCTTTCATAAAATTAATTTTTTATGTATCACAATTAAACCAAAATGATCAAATTTAAATATGATGTAAAAAATATTTCTTATCAATTTTCTCCAAAGCAAATGCAACCTATGTAAAAAAAGAAAGAAAGAAATAAGCAAATGAAATAACAGTGTTTCATCTAGCTAGAAAAAGTGTGTTACCCTAATACTAACCTTCTTCTCAGTCTACAGTTTTTGAATGACATATCCAATATCTTAAGTCTTCATCAGCATGGGTTCATCGTGGCTATACTTATTTGCTTGGCTCCTAAAAAGATGTGGAAATAATTAAACAAGAAGCTCAACAAAACAAAACAAAAATGAAAAGTTGAAAAATATAAAATTAAATAATGTGTTAATGGTTTATTACTTTGGTTTATGTGCTCCATCAATCACTCTCAAATTTATCATCTTGAAATATAACTCATCTGGGTTCCTGGACATGGCTTACTCTCCAAGTATCTATAAAACCAAGATATCCTCAAATCTTATTAGTACCCTTTTTTTCCTAATAAAAATGTTGTTATAAATCTTATCTTATTATCTTATCTTATTAAATCTTATTAGTACCCTTGCTGATGCATATGTGGCCATTATACTATAGAATATTACTGCAAAAACCCTACATGAAGAGTCTCTTCTTTCTTATGGAATGACTTAGCTCTCACCACATAATTATTGTGCTTCTCAGGAAGTCCAAACTTCTTTCTTGCTCGACTGAAGATATAGTTCGCACAAGGAAAAAAAAACACTTCAAGCTTTTTTACATAATTTACATGAGCTAATAAATAAGTAAATAAATAATCCAGTGGGTGTTGCAATGCTTACATTGTGCCCATTTCTTATATTCTCATCTCAAAGTTGCGGTACTAAGTGAAGATATCATCACCACCACACCAAGAGATTCCACACAAAACACCTCTTCTTCGAATTGTAACAAATTAATGTTGTTTGGTAGTAGGATTTAGGCAAGATTTAACTTAAGTATCACCGAATAGAAAGAATTAATTAAGTGTTTCAATGAATTTAAATAAAAAAAAAAGCATAGAATTTCCAATCCTGAAGAAGCATTCAAGGAGAAAAAGGAGAAAACAATCTTTACCTTCCCAGCGAATTCTCATCGTGACTTCCAATCCCGTCATGACTTTCGATTTCAACAACTCAGTTACAATTTTTCCTCTTAAATGAGTAAATCAATTTTTTTTACATGCATTTTACCTTTGAGGTGAGTGCTAGTTTTAAATTGATGTAACGAGTAAACACGATAAAGGAGTAATAAAGTTATATTTGAAGGGTTATGTCAGAAGGAATCCATATTTCGTGGCTTGTACTGGCCTTGCTAGAGATTTTAAGAATATTCTTATTTTTATGTTTTTTAAGGATCCAAAAAATTTTATATTCTTACATACCTATACTTCTACCCAACTACATTATTATCTTGTGTTATATTTTAATAGAGCTTAATATCAACACTAATGATAAGGAATTGTCCAGCACATGACCTAGAGTTGGCTACAATAGTGTTAGCTTTGAAAATCTAGAGGTATTATTTATATAGTGAAAGGTGTGAAATATTTACTGATCACAAAAATTTAAAATATATTTTTACAAAATTAAATATGAGGCAACAAAGATTATTAGAATTAATCAAGGATTATGATCTTAATATCCAATACAGCCCAATGTGGTGGCTAATGCATTGAATAGGAAATTTAGTGGACATGCCAATTGGATGCTAATTTACAACAATAAATTCAAACATTTGACAGTATTACAATTAAAAGTGATTAGTTAGAAGGATCAAATCCCTAATAACTTATATAAAATGATAGTACATCTGACTTTGCATGAAAGAGTTCGATAAGCGGATGAATCCAGTGGGGAATATCATAAGCTAATGAATCAAATTTAATTAAGATTAAGGCAAGATCTCATCCTTGATGACCAAGCATCGATCAGAAGGGACATCTTTGGATACTAAATTAGGTGGATTAGTTGTTGATATGCGTGCTCATTGGTTTGAAATTTTTGGCATAATTAACATATTAGCTTACATATATGCATCCTTATATCAGTTGAAATTTTGAAAGAAATAAAAGTTGAAGTGATTTAAAAAATAATCTAAATTTTAAATGTCATAAACGAATTTTGTTATTTAGTAAATTCTAAATATTATTTTTTATTTCAAAGAAACCACATCTACCTCTCCTAAAAACCGCCTAAATATTTACAATTAATAGTCCAATACCCAACTTTAATCAAATTCAACGACTTGTCGAAAACACTTTCAACTAAGTAGTTCAAAGCCAGTTAATAGACCTCTTCCTCATATTATCGATAAAAAATTAGCCATGTGTGTGTATATATATATATATATATATATATATATATATAGTGTGTGTGTGTGTGTGTGGGGGGGGGGGGGGGGGGGGGGGGGGGGTGGCGTGCATAAATAGATATAAACCAAATACAATAATTAGCCTTACCTTAGTATCACACCTTTTTTTCCAAAAGAATATAATTTATCTACGTATTTTCCAACCAATGGCACGATTCGAATGTCAAGCTTTTGAAGATGCATGAACATTCTAATATTGATGATCAAATAGTTCATGAATCTTTTTTAAAATCTCTTTTTTTGGGAATAACCTCTACATCAAAATCATTAAATAATTAGAATATATTAAAAATTCATTAAATTAAACAAAACAGACAACCTATATAAGAAATAATACAAAAACAACTTAACAATAATAATAAACCTTAGAGATTGAATCAATAGTAAAACTCAAAAGAATAGATAATATTTTGATAAACAAAAAAGCAATACTTATCCTATTTTATGAGCTGTCTTGAATATCCCTATAACATTAGAAAGTTCTGCCTCTAATTCATTTTTCTTCAACTAAAAAGGAAAAGTTTTCATTTTTCTTCAACTAAAAAGGAAAAGTTAAAGTTAAGAAAAATATAAAAAGATATAAGGTGGCTTTTATTGGCCTTGCTAGAAATATTGGAATATCAACCAAATACAATAATTAATATTACCTTAGTATCACACCTTTTTTACAAAAAGAATATTTCACTGGGCCTTTTCTAACTAAAGGCACGATTCGAATGTCAAGCTTTTGAAGATGCATGAATATTCTAATATTGATGATCAAAGAGTTCAATAAGCGTTTTCAAATTCTCTTTTTTGGGGAATAACTTACGCATCAAAATCATTAAATAATTAAAATATGTTAAAATTTCATAAAATAAACAAAACACAACGTACATAAAAAATAATACAAAACAACTTAGCAGTAATAATAAACCTGAGAGATTGTTACATGGCATCTATAGCAAGCACAGCTATTTTAAAAATATCATTTTTAATTGCTTTCTCCATAGATTATTGGAAATGATCACAAAAATAAAAAAATATTTTATCAATAAAATTTACAAAAATTTTAGTAGAACAAAATAAATGATAAAAAAATGATCAGAAAGAAAACAAACTGCTACTACAACATTTAAATATGCAATGAACTATACCGAAAAATAAGGAATTTGAAAAAACATAACATTAAGAAAAATTGATGTAAATAAAGGCTATTGAAAAAACAAGTGTATCCTAAAGAAGACCAAAATCTAAAATGGAAATGACCTTAAATCATCATACAAATGATTTTGAATATTCTATGAAAATAAATTTAGTTTTATTTTAATTGACCATTTCATCATCATTCACTTTATTCCAATTATCTATGAATCAACATTTTTTATTCACTCCAGCAAAGTATTGCCTAAAGCATTAAATCTACTCTTCGCAAACTATTTTTAAACAACTTCTATCCATATCACATTGTCAACCCCTTCACATTCCTAATCCTCAAATATAATACTCTTCTAATGGATATATTTTATATCTTTTATTGTACATTCCTAACTACACAAGTTTATTTTCAATAGCCTTACCTTGAATAGATATCCATTATGTTAATACAATCATTTCTTAATTAATCCCACTCAAGCTTTCCATAGATGCACCTTAATATTATTAGAGTTTTATTCCAATTATCTATAAATGAGCATTTTGTATTCACTCCAATTGAGTGTTGATTGAAGCATTAAATCTAATCCTCAAATATAATACTCTTCTAATGGATATATTTTATATCTTTTATTGTACATTCCTAACTACACAAGTTTATTTTCAATAACCTTATCTTGAATAGATATCCATTATGTTAATACAATCATTTCTTAATTTATCTCACTCAAGCTTTCAGTAGATGCACCTTAATACTATTAGAGCTTTATTCCAATTATCTATAAATAAGCATTTTGTATTCACTCCAATTGAGTGTTGCTTGAAGCATTAAATATAGTCTTCGCAAATCATTTTAAACAACTTCTATCCATGTTAAGGTCAACCCTTTCACATTCATAATCCTCAAATATAATTTATATACTTATCTAATGGGTGTATATTTTATATTTTATTGTACATATACTAAGTGTACAAGTTTATGTTCAATAATATTATATTTAATATATATCACTATTCATTTTTTTAATATAATCATTTCTTAATTTATCCCTCCTAATGTTTTTCATGTACATACAATAACATTCTCATTTTTGGTCAAACTTCTTTTAATTATCAATACTTTTTTACTATCCAATAATCAAATCCCAACATCTTTAAACTTTTTATCACTTGGCTACATTATATTTCATTTTCTTTCTTCTTTAGAATCATATTTGCTATAAATAAAAATATTGAATACTTCTATTTTGCACACTATACTTGTTTCAAGATTTAAAATATTATTATTATCATCATTATCCTATAGTAAAATTCAATTTTTAACACATTCTAAAGGCATATTTGTTTTTCATGACGATCTTAAAAACCTTCTCACTCACATCACCAAACACCCTTTTAGTCTACCATCTATTTATTAAATATCTTTAAACCTTCTCACTCCCATCACCAAGCTCCCAGTTAGTCTATCATCTATTTATAGCCTCTTATGATTTATAAGATAATTTCTAAACATAATTAGTTATCATATCGCATAATAACTATGGTTCAATTAAAGAATATCAATTTGCCCCGCTAAGTTATCGGTCTTGAAAATTTAACAATATTGCACATTTCAAATTCAACCAGGTTATCCTAGAGCAATTAATTCTTTTGATTGTTTTCTTAATACTAAGATATACATTCATAACTACTATTATATATTTACTGTTTAAATCCTCCTAAAATTATCATATAATCTTTATAAGAAAAACACTCTCTAAAAGAATTTGATCTATGATTTGGTGGCTCTAATTAGTAAAAGTAGTTGAAAATTAACATTCTTATCATTTTTTAAAGTATTTCAAGATAATAGGCTATTGTGATATCAAATATAATTTCTCCCATTGCATTTCTATGCCTTAATCAATATCCATAATGAATCCTATCATAGTTTATCTTACTAGAATACCTATATTCATTTTAAGTCAAACAAAACTATTTCTTCCTAAAGCATACACATATTAGCAATTCATCCAACTCTTCCCCAAACTAATATTTGAAACTTTTTTTCTAATAGAAAATAAGTATAAGCACTAACCATATTATAATATTATTATGATAATTATCTTAAAAACAATCATCATATCAATAATTTTATTCACTGAACACTTTTAAATTGCAAGGATCTATATAATACTATCATTGCTCAATTCTTATTATCAACCTTTCCACCATATTATAACTTCTAACTTTTGTTTGAATTTTTTACCATATCCATTTAGTTGCTTGTAAATAAATAACATTTTCTTATTCTTCCATTAATTGTGTACAACATTATAGCCAATCATTTCAAGGTAAAATTTTGTGTTGAGTTGCAAATAGCATCCAAACCTTTCAAATGCCAAGCTAGAAGCAACTCCTAAAAAAGTATATTAATAACAATGATCATTTTGGGTCAAGCACATTCCAAACTAAAAGAATATGAACAAGATTAAAATCACTTCCTAATGAATATGAATAGGATTCATTATGGCTTAGATACTAAAAGCTAAAAACTATCTTTGCAATCTAAAATAAGCCGATGACATTTCACTACAGGAAAAATGTCATTTTTCGGCGGACATTTTCGTTGGAAAATGGCCAAAATCAGTCAGAAATTTACTTTTCCGGCGGAAATTTTTCCGCCGGTTACACACGAGTCGGAAAAGGACTTCCGGCGTAAAATAATTCGTCGGAAACATTTCCGACGTATTTCCGACGGATTTTTCGTTGGAAAATATTTCCATTGAATTTTTAATACGCTGGAATTTCAAAAAAAAAATTCCGTTACAGCCGGCCGGCCCGCTGCTTTAGGACCCCAGCTCGCACGCGGTGGACCAGCACAGCGCGGAAGCCACGGCCGGCTTTGACCGCCCGAGAAAACCGCCCCGCCTGAGCCGCCCCAGCCCGCCTTGCACGCCCGCGTGAACCATGGACACGCCTTCGGCGGGGTTCGAACCCCCCCCCCCCCCCCCCCCCCCCCCCCCCCTCAGCTCTCCACGCGCAGAAAGTGGTATCTGCCATCTACTCAAGAAACAAAATCCTATTAAATAATTTATTTTTTATTTATTTAAGCTATTACTTATTATTTCCGCCGTGGGTTCATGCCAAAAACTGTTAATTAACCTATTACGTATATTATTTAAGAAACCTAAAACTGTTAATAAAAAATGTGTAACTTAATTTAACAAAATAAGTAATTTCAAAATTTTATTATAATTTAAGTTTAAATTTAAATCATTTGTTAATAAATAATTAGATTATAATTTATTTTATTATAATTTAACTTATTAAATTAAAAAATTTAAGTTAATAAATTAAATAATGTAAGTTATATTTTAAAATTAAAAAATATTTAATTTAACTTAATTTTTTTAATTTCCGTCGGAAATCCATCGAAAATTTCGCCGGAAATGTATTCGGAAAAAATTCGCCGGAAAACCAATCAAAAAATTTGTCGGAAATTCGTTGAAAAATTTCCGTCGGAAAGCCGCTGAAAAATCCTCCGGAATTTGCGACGAATTTATTTCCGCCGGAAATTCTGTCGGAAATGAGCTGTTTTCTTGTAGTGTTTCTTGCAAATCAAATAATAAAATAATTTTTAAATTAACTCTTTAAGCACCAAGTTAACCTTTCTTAAATATTATATAGTTGGTCAAAATAATAAGGGAAAAGCTACTGATTATGATTAATAATTCAAGATTATGGCGAGAATTCATTATCGTAGAGTAAAATACCACATTAAATAAATTCAAGAAATCAATACTTTCCTACACTAGGTCCATTAATATAGATAAATAGTGAATAAATAAGATTAATGGAAATCATACTCAGCAACCTACAAAGATCTACCTCTAAAGAGTAAACTATACATATCGCGTCAATCAATGTCAACAACTATCTCAGCTCCCATCAGGCAACTTGGTAGATTGTGACCCCTAGTTGATGCACTAAACATAACTAATTGGCAACAAGAAGAGTAGGGAAGAACAATCGTATGCATTCATGCTCCATAGTGGAGGAGGCTAATAAAAGTTGCATGATGATCAGTATCCCTTATTCAAGAATTGGAATTCTATTAAATTAAATAATGAAAATATAAAATAGAAAATAAATTCTAGAGTAAACCAATTAGGTTATGAAAACACAATCTTATCTATATTAGCCTATAATAGATTATCATAAAAACATAAATCAAATACTATAGAACTACAATTAGCCCAACTATCCATATAGATTTGAGTATTAGGCAACAAAGTGTCACCAATAGACAAAGTTGAATGTGAATAAATAAAAAAGTTAAAAGCACTTATATTATACATTAATAAAAAATATAATAACAAATGATTTTATATATTGAGCAAGCAAGTTTGTCTAAAAATACACCACCATGCAAGAAAATAAAATCTTTATGGAAGGATTATGAAATGAAAAAAAAAACAACATATAGTAAAAAATTAAAAAATAAAATAAAATAAAAACACAAAATAGACTTGACACTTAATGTTGCAACAAAAAGAATAAAGGGAAGATGATTTATAAAGTTGGTCGAAATGATTAAGAAAAAGCTACCGATAATGATGAATAATCCAAAATTATGGTAGTGAATACATTGGCAGAGTAAAATATACATCAAATAAACTCAAAAAATCAATACTTTCCCACACTAGGTCCATCAATTTCAACTAAAAAAATGAATAAATTAGATTAATGAAAATCATACACAATTGTGTTACTACACAAGGATATTATAAATCTACAAAGGATAGTTTTTTATTATCACAAATCAAACTACTAGTTAATTTGGTTCTTCTATGGTTCGACAAAAGAATTTACTACATTCAAAAATGGAGACCATGACAATCTTTACATTGTTGAATGATAAAGGAACCATCTGTTCGACTAATAGTGATATACTATATGTCTAAACTAAAGGGAAATACATGAAATTGGTAAGTAGATATATTAGCTTTTTATCACCAACAAAAAAGGCCAATGCTATCAATCTGAACAAAATATCTTTTTTAAAGAATAGTTTAAAAACATATTTTTTTGGTTATTTTATGCAAGACATATTTTGCCTTGTCAATCTAAACAAAGTGTCTTATTTATCATGAAGTTGTACATGATATTGTTGTTAGAATGAAAAACGAACGTCATGCTTGTTTGCTTCAATGCACAAAAATCAACACTAATGTGAATATTATTGTAATGCTTTCTTGCTTACATTTGTCGGCTTATCATTCTATTTGATTTATTTTTGTCACCCTGTTATTTATTTTGAATACATATTGAAATTTGCATATATAATCATAATGAGAATTACAATATCACCAACTGCATTTGCAATGCTTTTTTAACAGAATCGGCTTTGTATTATCATGATAATATTTTCTATTCAAAAACATAGTTTGTCTAAACCCTATTCCTACTTTGAGATCAACCTTAATTCTTTAGCATTTATGATCTCTATGAAGAAACCTCGAATAATATTTGAACTTATAAACCATGTTGGATTCATGCAATTGTAATAGGTTAATTATGTCACTTAAAAAGTATTAATAATAAACATAGTAAAATGAATAAAAAATAGGAATAATAAAAAGTAGAATCAAAATAATTATTAAATATGTTTCATAATTAATTCAAATTTTCATTAAGGAATAATAATTAGCATTCGACTGGCTACACAAAAAATATTTTCTCTATTTATATCAACACAAGTAAAGTTGAATTCTATCTACTAAATATCAAAATAATGTCAATAAAGCTCCAACACACTTACCTATCTTATCTAATCTAGATATGACATGAAACAACTATATAGACATTCATAAGATAGACGGACTAACCTGTTTTATAATAAATCTCAATGAGCTCAAAGACATCGTATACATCTCATTAGTACAAAATCTTTGATGCTAATAAGAAATACCATCGAAGAAAAATAAACAAGATGCATTAAAATCTTATGTTCTAATGAAACAACATAAAGTGACAAATAATGCTAAAAATATTCTTCATGTTAATTTGGTACGCTAACTTCTTTTGGATTAAAAGATTTGCTTTAAGAAAATGGCTCTTTAGAACAAGCAAAATATATTAAAGCATATAGCCAAATTAAAAATGAAAATATATGCCCAACAAAATGAACACCTACTTTTTTGAAGTACCTTCACAAATGAGTTAAAACAATAATATTGGATGCTTGTCCAATTATGGAAGAAACTTATACTTTGCTTGAGGTATAGACTCAATGCATTCACGGTATTTAAAAATAAAAAAGCATAAGCTTCTTAAACTTTAAAAGCTTCAAACTTAAGTGAAAAGTGTGAGCTTCAAAGGTCAAAGCAAAAGCTCCAATCACATTAACATTCAAGCTCATAGCTTCAAATTATTTTAGAAAAGCTTCAATTGGATGAAAAAAAATAAGCACTAGAGTGATTGTTCTTAAAAAAAACCCCACCCATTAAAAAGCGTCAGCTAAAGTTGCAAGAAACTTACGTATTTATGGCATCTTGTTTGCATGAATCGGTATAAGTATTGTTGTAGTATCTCTAAACATTCCTAAAAATTTCTTGAGACTAGGTAGCTGCTTTCCATTGACTTCTTCTATCACATAATATCTGCAATTACATAACACAAGGAAATACATGATAAAAAATATAAATAACATCTAAACGTAGCTATGAGGATACAAACCTAATCAACAAAGAAATAAGCATACACATCTGGCTGAAACTAATGAAAAGAGTAGAGCAAGAGAACAACATCAATTTTTCAAATAATAAAGAAATATTTTTAGATAAGCAAATATGCTAAACAACATTTACTAAAAGATTTTTTACATCTAATCCAAACAAGTAAAAAGTGTGAAAATCCATAACATTATATGCTATGAATGCATCTTAATAAAAAACTGGTAGCAAAATCCATTGCAGGAACATACCTTCTTATGAGCAACAAAATCACCATATTGTAAAGCAAATGTATCACAGCTTTTCTCATATAGGTCCATCACATCATCAGATAAAGGAGAACCCAAACCAATAATTGGAACATCAATAAACCCCAAAAGATGCAACTGCTAGCAAAGGGAAGCTAAACCATAGGCAAAGTGGGCTACATTTTTTTGGTTGAGACAATCAATACAATTTGAATGAAGTAGATCATTTTGAAGCACAGATTTTTTTCCAGAAAACAACTTTATTCCACAATGCTTTCTAATGTCTCTCTCATAGAGAAAGTAGATTTCCCCTCGTTAACTTTCTAGCACCGATCTCCAATGATGATAGAAACACAATCTTTTCTATAATTATTTATTGATCGATAGCAACCATCTCCACTCTCGTGATGCATGATATCTAAGACCAAGACTTCATTAGAACATTAAATTCATTGTCCCTAATCTCGTAAAGCTTAAAATGTGAAGTAGACTAAAAATATTTATATTTTTCTCCTCAATAAATGAGAGAGTGAGAGAGCGAGAGCGAGAGCGAGAGAGCGAGAGGGAGAGCTAGGGAGAGGGTGAGGGTGTGGGTGTGGGAGAGGGAGAGGGAGAGGGAGAGGGAGAGTGAGAGAGAGAGTGAGAGAGAGAGAGAGAGAGAGAGAGAGAGAGAGAGAGAGAGAGAGAGAGAGAGAGAGAGAGAGAGAGAGAGAGAGAGAGAGAGAGAGGTGGAGGGAGTGGGAGGGATGGAGGGAGCTAGAGAGGGGGGAGAGAGAGAGAGAGAGAGAGGGGTAGGGGGCGAAAGAGGGAGAGGGAAAGGGAGAGGGAGAGAGAGAGAGAGAGAGAGAGAGAGAGAGAGAGAGAGAGAGAGAGAGAGAGAGAGAGAGAGAGATGAATTCCTGCATTTTGCATTAAAATGAAATAAAGCTATTACAATCTATCATCAAAGTAAAGCTATACCCTATCACTCTCCTCCCTCAACAAAGACAACAATGTTGAGGGGAATTCACTATTATTCACATCAAAAAAAGTAAACTCATTACCTAATGCAAGGTGGGCACAAAAGTCAACCACACGATTGCTATTCCTATGTGTATATTGAAAAAGAACCTGTTTAAACTCCTGAAGAAAAGATGTATCCAGTCCTGCCACCCGACGATGGATCACATGCTGGCGATCGTTCAGCCTCTGCAGCCCCCTGATTGCATTGATACAATCTCCTTCTATGATGATTCCATCCAGCTCAAACATCCAATCCATGAAAACCTCACGGATTGCCATTGCTGCCAACATTTCTGCCTGCAGAACATCCCAGTGTTCTATTCTTCTGCCCGCAGCAACAACCAATTTCCCATAATGATTCCGAGCTATAACACCCAAGCCAACCTGATTCGAAGGAAGTAGTGCTGCATCAAAATTTAATTTCAGCCAACCTGGAGGGGGAGGGCACCAAAGCTTGTGAGACGGCAACCCCAAGGGTTGATTAGTGCCCCATTGCTCCAGCATCGGCCATTTAAATGGTTTTGGCAGCAAAAAAAGCACCGCAGTAGCAATAACAAAAGGTGATCTACACATATTATGGTGCTTCATATCATTCCGGGCTCTCCAAACCTGATATACTGTATAGCAATAAATCCTTCCCATGCTAGGATTATTCTGAGCATACTTCAGCAATTCAACCTTAAGGTCCACCAGGGAATTAACATCGGGCAGATTGAACCCCCATTTGCAAAAAATATCCATCACCTGCTTCAATTTAGTGCATCTGGTCGAGCAGTGATCCAAATTCTCCTCCTCATTACATCCCCACGGGCATAGAGATGTATCAGCCAAAGTTCTTCTATTCAACCAGTGAGTGGTTGGAATGGCATCCCTCAATAGTCTCCCCCAAAAGAAGTGTTCTCGTGGATGCAATTTCAGTTGCTTCAACCAACTGAATTCATTAGTTCCCTTCTCCTCACTATTTCTGTAAGCCATTGCCGCAACTGTCATGCTTAACCTGGAATAAATGAGCTCCGGGTTATCCTCCTGACTCTTAGTGGAGATATTAATGGCTAAAATACGTTCAGCCATAGTATTTCCAAAACAATGCTTAACCATCTCAACATTCCACTGAAAAGAATTATTCAGTAAATTACAGACCTTCATATTCTCCACTTCCTCAATGTTAACAAAGGTTGGCAATTTTGCAATATTACGATTCATAATCCACACATCATGCATCACATCAATTTGGCTTCCATCCACAATGTTCCACCTGAGGATCGGTCTCAATACCCTGGCACCATCTTGGATCACATTCCAAGTGATAGAGACTTTTTTCCCATGCTCATATTCCCATAGCTTCATACCATACTTCGCCATCAACACCTTGTAAAGAATAGAGTCCTTATTCTGAATGAGATCCCACACCACCCGTGCACGCAAGGCCCCCTTCCACTGAGTAAGACAGTGAAAGCCAAGTCCCCCAAACTCCGTTGGTTGGCACAAATCCTTCCACCCAACATAATGCATCCCACGGCTGCTAGCATCTTTCTGCCATAGAAACCGCCTCCCCATTTTTCAATAGCCATAAGAACTCCATTAGGAATAGAAGTATGGGTCATAGCATACATAGGAACATATAACAATGAAGTTTTAATCAAGAGAGCCCTGCCAGCAAGTGAAAGATGTTTTCTACCCCATAGGTTGATCTTCTCAAATGCAATCCTCATAATTTTTGAGAAATCAGCCCCATTCAACCTCCTCATGACAAGAGGAAGGCCAAGGTATTCTAGAGAATCAACCTTTTTATAACCCATTATTCTAGCAATCATCCTCTTCCTCCAACTTGGGCACTTTCTGTTAAACATAATAGCAGACTTGCCACAATTAATCTTTTGTCCAGTCCAGCAACAATAGTCTCCCAATAGATCCATAATCCGACGGGCATTACACCTGCTGGCTTCTGCAAAAACAAGGATATCATCAGCGTATAGCAAGTGAGAGATACTTACTGTGTTCCTAGCCACCTGGACTCCAAGCTGCCCTCCTCGCTGTTTAAAAGATTTGGACAGAAGTTCAGAGCAAAGGATAAACAAATACGGCGACAAAGGACATCCTTGTCGCAGCCCACTCTTAGCATCAATCCACCTTGTCCTGTTCCCATTCATCAGCAAAGTGAACTTTGGCTCAAAAATACACTGCATAACCCAAGTGATAAATCTCTTCTTGAAGCCCATCAAATTCATAACTTCCTGCAGCGTTTCCCATGACATACAATCGTACGCCTGCTCCATATCAATCTTCAACGCCATAAGTCCAGATTTCTGGGTAGAGTACTTAAACTTACTCATCACTTCCTGTGCCATCAGCCCATGGCTGGATATAGATCGACCTGGAACAAAAGCCCCCTGCTCCTCACTGATGATAGTACCCAGCACAGGCTTTAGGCGGTTAATCAAAACTTTAGCAACAATCTTATAAAAAGATTGACATAAGCTTATCGGTCTAAACTTTGATGGCATATTAGCATTCTCCAATTTAGGAATTAACACCACAAGGGTTTCCTTCCAGCTCTGACACATCATATTAGTAGCAAAAAAATGCAGAATAGCACTAATCACATCTTTCTTTATAATCTCCCAATAAAATTTCATAAAGGAAGAGGTTATACCGTCAATCCCCGGCGCTCTGTTATTGCCCATACTAAACATAGCTTGCCGGATTTCAGACTCAGTGATATCAGCCTCCATACTATCACTAAACTGTGCAGGAATCATATCATCATTACAGAATTCAGGCCAATTAGCCAAGGAAACCTGTCTGTCTCTCCACTTCAGCATGAAAAAGTTCCAAAATTCCTCCTGAATGAGGTTCGGATCAACAATCCTCTCCCCATTGGAATTTACAACATCTATGATACGATTACCTCGCCTTCGAGCAGACGCAAAGGAATGGAAAAAATGCGAGTTCGTATCACCTTCATCAATCCATCTGGCTTTCGCTCTCTGCTTCCACCAGGTTGCAAGCCGAGCTAGAGTAGTGTTCAACTCAATTGCCTTCAATCTGAGCTCATGTTCCTGCTCCTCATTAAGCCCATTAGGAGAACAATCCACCAGTTGAAGCTCTTCAATACGGCTTTCCAGAGAAATTTTCAGCTCATTAAGTTCCTTCAGTCGATTACGGCTCCAAAAGAACAAAGCCTTCATAGTTCTGCTGCACTTGCGATTTACCACCTCATCAGGCATTCCAAAGTCGTCCTTATTCCAATTCTTCCAAACAAGTCTCCAAGTGACAGGGTAAGTCATCCATATATCTTCAAACCGTATCCATCTGTTCCCAGGTCTCAGTTTTTTAGCAAAAAGGTTCACCATCAACGGACAATGGTCTGAAGTCAGCCGAACCAAATGTTAAACAACTGCAACCGGTGCCTGTCTCAGTCCTTCAGAATTCATAAGAATCCTATCAAGCCTCACCCAAATCTTGCTTAGCCCAGATTTATTATTAGACCAAGTATATTTGGGACCCAAAAATCCCAAATCATGTAGATCATTATCTACCATGAACTAAGCCATCTCCTATGCCCCCACCAAGAAATTAAATCTCCTTCCACCCTTCTTCTCGCTTTGGTTTAAACAGCAATTGAAATCTCCCCCCACAATCACAGGGAGATCAGAGCAAATCAAAGGACTAATAGTATCCCACAGCAACCGTCTGCTATGATAACTTTTACTAGCATATACCACAGCAACCGTCCATCTTTGCATATTAGGGAAAGTAAGATTCCCAATAAGTACCTGCTCCATGTTGCCAATGACATCAAACTTAGCAACATTCTTTTTCCACA
>CM039724.1:27212761-27255261 GCA_022539455.1 Dendrobium nobile
TGGCAGCCCCAGGTACTCTATAGAATTCACCTTTCTATATCCCATTTGCTTGGCAATCATACGCTTCTTCCAGTTGGGACAGCTCTTGCTGAAGAGAATAGCTGATTTCCCCCCGTTAATCTTCTGTCCCGTCCAGTCACAATAGTCCCCCAAAAGCTTCATGATACAATTGGCATTCCTCCTGCTGGCTTCAGCAAAAATGAGTATATCATCTGCGTATAGCAGGTGGGATATCCTTTCCGTATTATTAACAACTTGAACACCAAGCTGTTCCCCCCTCTGTCTAAAGGCTTTGGTGAGGAGCTCCGAACAGAGAATAAACAGATATGGCGACAAGGGGCATCCTTGTCGAAGACCACTTTCAGCATAGATCCATGGCGTTCTATTACCATTGATTAGCAAAGAGAATCTCGGCTTGGCAATACATTGAATGATCCATACCACAAACCTCTGAGAGAATCCCATCAGTTTCATAACTTTCTGCAGTGTATCCCAAGACATACAATCATATGCCTGCTCCATATCGATCTTCAAAGCCATCATCCCCGATTTCTTCACAGAGAACTGAAATTTGTTCATCAACTCCTGAGCAATAAGGCCATGATTGGAAATAGACCTCCCTGGAACAAAAGCCCCTTGCTCCTCACTGACAATGCTGCCCAGCACTGGTTTGAGCCTATTAATCAAGATCTTTGCCACAACCTTATAAAAGGATTGACAAAGGCTAATTGGTCGAAACTTAGCTGGCACACATGCATTTTCTACCTTTGGTATAAGTACCACCAAAGTATCCTTCCAACTTTCACACATAGAGTTAGTGCAAAAGAAATGAATAATAGCACTAGTCACCTCACATTTAATAATTTCCCAATAAAATTTTAGGAAGGAAGATGTAATACCATCCATGCCCGGTGCACGATTGTTCCCCATGCTAAAGACAGCTTGTCGAACCTCCTGCTCCGTGATTTCAGCCTCCAGAATCTCGTTCACTTGATCTGGAATCTTGTCTTCACTGTGAAAGCTAGGCCAGCTATCACACACAATCTGCCTCTCTTCCCATTTGCGCATAAAGAACTCCATGAACTCCTCTTGTACAAAAGCTGGATCATCACTCCTGTCTCCATTTGGCTTCTGGACCTCCAGAATTCGGTTCCCCTCCTGCGTGCCGAGGCAAAAGAATGAAAGAAATGGGAATTGGCATCTCCCTCCTCAATCCATCTCGCCTTCGCTCTCTGTCTCCACCAAGTTGTAATACGGGCTAATGTGGTATTCAATTCAGAAGCCTTTCTCCTCATTTCCTGTTCCTGAGCTTCATTTAATCCAGCATTTGAGCATTCAAGTTCTTGAAGTTCTCCCAACCTTGCCTCCAACGAACTTTTCAAATCCCCCAGCTCCTTTAACCGGTTTCTACTCCAGAAAAACAGGGCTCTAAGTGTTCTGGAACACTTGCGATTAAGCACATCAGCGGGCTGCCCATAGTCAGTTTTGTTCCATTCCTTCCATACCAGCTTCCAAGTAGCTGGATAAGACATCCAAATGTCTTCAAATCTATACCATCTGCTTCCACGTTTTGGAGGATTAGCCGTCAGATTCAGCAACAATGGACAATGATCAGATGCAATTCTCAACAAATGCTTAACCGTGGCCAATGGGGCAAGCCTAAGGCCTTCAGAATTCATTAAAATTCTGTCCAATCTAACCCATATCTTACTGTTGTCAGTTTTATTATTAGTCCATGTAAACTTAGGACCCATAAATCCCAAGTCATGTAAATCATTTTCAACCAGGAAGGCTGCCATCTCCTGAGCACCCACCGAATAACTGTACCTTCTACCTCCCTTCTTCTCATTTTGATCAAGGCAACAATTGAAATCACCACCAACAATCATTGGTAACTCAGCATCAAGGCTAGCTCCAATGGTACTCCATAACATCCTGCGACTATGGTAGCTCTTGCTAGCATAGACAAGCACAATTCCCCACTTCTGAAGATTGGGCAAAATCAAATGGCCAACAATAGCTTGGTTCATAGTCGAAACAACCTCAAATTGAGCAATATCCCGTCTCCACATCACCAACAGTCCACCAGATCTTCCTTCAGCTGGATAGTGAAAGAACTCCCAGTTGGGACCAATGAGTCTATCAACATCTGACCTGGAAATGTCTTCTATCATAGTTTCAACTAAGCCAACAAACATTACCTCATTGTTGCCAATGAGGCTACGCAGGTAATACCCAGTCTGCTTCTTCCGGGCACCCCTGCAATTCCATATTAGGATGTCAGGCATTAAACAACAAAGGGGAAGCGTCCCCGCCGCTAATGTCTGCACAGTCATGCTCTCCCAGCATCTCCTTCTTCCTTTTCCTGGGCGCCTCCACCATGGGTCCCGCTTGGTTAAGCTCCTTTAGAGCATTGGCTCTGTTAGCCATTCTTATACCAGCCGTGAACGGCAGCTTCTGCTTGAACCCCATCTTGCTCTACTTATGTGTGGCTTCACCATACTATCTGGCACTTGAACTTTATTCAAGTCCACTTGCTTTGGGATGTTGGAATTCTGTTTGCTGCCCACATTCTCCTTATTCTTTCCCTGTGCTCTTGTTGTTCTTCTTCTCCGTGGGGGAACTTGAATCCAAGGACCCATATGGTCCTCATTATCCTGTGATCCTTCCTCCATGCCAATTTTGCCCCCATTACCTTCATCATGTGCATCAGCATTTCCCTCCTTCTCACGGCTGTCAACCGCTTTCCCTTTGCCACCATCCTCTGTTTTAATAACAGGTAAGTTCAGTTTCTTAGTTTGTATGGGATCCAATTTCCCATTCTTACTCACATTCAAGGCAGAGCTACCATCTCCCTTGCCACCCTGCTTCAACTGTTCCTCTGTTCTTCTGACCTCATTCCCCCTTGTCCAACAGCTCTAGATGGACAGAACTCCTTCCGATGTCCCACCTTTCCACATCCATAACATAATATCCCAATGCCTTCATATTCTACCTTTTGGTAGAACCTCCCGTTCATACCATTAATCCAGATTCCAGATTGCAATTTCCTGTCCAAACTCATTCGGACACACACCCTGGCATACTCCCTTCTTCCCAATTTCCCGTCTGCGCATCGATCCAGAGCGGCATTCCGATCTTCGACGCAATCCTGGCAATGTTGCAATCATCCCAATACTGAAGAGGAAGGTTTGGAAGACGAATCCATACCGGGGAGGATAATCCTTCCATTGACTCCGGAGAAAAATGCGGCGTCCAACGATCCAACCCCACGATATTCCCTCCAATGAACCACGGACCACCACATAAGACAGCATTCCTGGCTTCAGTCGATCCAAAAACACAAACAAAGCAGTCATGTCCCAGCGTTGTAAGCTGGAACTCTCCAAACCGTCCCCACTGACGCTGAATTTCATTTTTCAGAAGAAAAAACGAAACTCTTCTTCCCAAGATCTTCCCTACCACAGCCCTTTCTAATTTGGCCACATTTGCCATAACATACTCCATATTGAGATCAATAGTGATCCCATCCTTAGACAAAGCATTTATCTCCTCTGGATGTTGGATCGGCACGTGCTCCGGCTTCCTCCAGGCGTTACTCGCACCTCCAGAGAATAGCGGGAATCTATTCTCATATTGGATCTGAGCTTTTCCTTTCGCAATCTCCGAGCTCCTGGTTGAAGCAGCATTCCCACAATCACCTAGAGGGCTATTCTGCTGATTACTCAATCCAGCAGAACCAACCTCTGTTTCATTCACCCTTGTCATTTCAACCACTGCTGATTCCTTCACCAACTCATTACCCCCAACATCCATAGCAACATTGTTCTGATCATTCAAATTAGAACTAACCTCCATCGCGCAGTCAGCTCCAATCATCGGATCAGCATTCGCCAGTGACTGTTCGTCGCCATCCTTCAACACATTCGTCCGACCCGGCATAGCTGCATTGACATCGAACATCTCCTCCAAATCAATGCTCTCCTCCTGCACCGATTGCAGTTCTTCCACCTCCATTGAAGATTCCGTCCCAACAAAGGTCGGATTAATCCTCATACTCACTTCCGCAGCCGGCATTATCTCCATCTTCAAACTAGGAGGAGGATCCTCCCTCTTCATAGCATTCGCTCGCGTCTGAACGCCGCCTTTACCAATCGGCATTGCCGTCTTCAGATCCAAGCTCTTCGGCTTGACCTCCCAACGGCCTTCCGATGATCCCTCCGATCCCATCTTGCCAGTTTCCCGCGCTTTGCCTTTCGACTTCCCAGTCGCAGATTTGCTCGGAGATCCTCCCGATCCAGCTCCCGAACGATCTCCATTCCTCTTCGATCCTCCCGATCCCACTCCAGAACGCCTTCTCTCGTCACTGCCGATCGATCCGTCACCACCACCCCCGCTTGAGCGGGGGGGAGACCTTCGGTCGCCCCCCGCCATCCTCAGAGCTTCTCTCACTAAACAATCGCCTAGAGAGAGAAAGAAACGGGAGGAAATGACGCTAGAGAGAGAGAGAGAGAGAGGAGTAGAGGAATTCGAGAGAGAAAGAGAGAGAGGGAGGGAGGGAGGGAGGGAGATTGAGATAGAGAGAGAGGAGAGATAGAGAGAAAGAGAAAGTGAGAGAGAGATAGAGAGAGAGGGAGAGTGAGAGAGAGGAGATTGGAGAGAGAAGGGGAGAGAGAGGGAGATGAGAGAGAGAGAGGGAGGGGAGGGAGAGAGAGAGGGAAATTAACAGAAAGAGAGAGAGGGTGGGGGTGTGGGAGAGAGAGATTGAGAGGGAGAGAGAGGGTGAGGGAGAGAGAGGGTGAGAGAAAGAGAGAGAGAGAGAGAGAGAGAGAGAAAGAGAGAGAGAGGGCCGAAAGAGAGAGAGATAGAGAGAGAGGGACGGAGAGAGAGAGTGTGAGGGAGAGAAAGAGAGAGAAGGCTGAATTTTGAGCCGAATCTTCATAGAGAGGGGGTAGAGAGAGAGAAAGAGAGAGAGGAAGAGAGAAAGAGAGAGAGAGGGAGAGAGAGAGAGATTGAAGAGGGAGAGAGAGAGAGAGGGTGAGGGAAAGAGAGAGAAGGAAAGAGAGGGAGAGAGGGAGAGTGTGAGGGAGAGGGAGAGGGTGAGGGAGAGAGAGAGGGAGAGATTGAGAGGGAGAGTTTTAGAGGGGGAGAGAGAGAGAGGGAGAAAGTGAGAGAGAGAGAGATTGAGAGGGAGATTGAGAGATAGGGAGATTGAGAGAGGGAGAGTGAAAGGGATAGAGTGAGAGAGACAGAGAGATAGCGGGAGAGAGGAGGGAGAGATAGAGATAGATAGAGAGAGAGAGAGAGAGAGAGAGAGAGAGAGAGGGAGAGAAAGAGTGAGAGAGAGGTGAGAGAGGAGAGAGAGAGATAAAGTGAGAAAGAGAAAGAGAGAGGGAGAGTTTGAGAGAGAGAGGGAGATTGAGAGAAAGATAGATATATATATATATAGAGGGAGGGAGAGAGAGAGGCAGGGAGAGAGAGAGAGGGAAATTGACAAAGACAGATAGGGTGAGGGTGAGGGAGAGAGAGAGAGAAGGAGAGAGAGGGAGATTTATAGAGAGCTGAACGGGAGAGGGAGAGGGGGGGAGATAGAGAGTCGAATTTCTGCATTTGCATTCCTCAAAAAAACTATTACAAAAAGTAAGTAACTAGGGGTGAGAACCCCTTAAACAAAAGAAGAAGAACTACTACCATCATCCTCAAGAATATAAAAAAATTGTTGAGGAATCCCATTATTACAATCTCCAACATCCCATATAAAAGAACTATCAAGTGCTCTTTGAGCACAGTAATGTGCAGCCCTATTGAACCTCCTGTATATATGCACAAAGATCACCTTTTGAAACAACAACAACCAGCCCCATTTATCCCATTCTGCCGATTGCTGTCTCCATCTTTCCTTATACCTGAAATCCTGCATAAACTTGATTATAGAAGCATTATCACCCTCTACTATAATTCCTTGAAGTTCACTCATCCAATCTCTAATAAGCTTTCCAATGAATTGAATAGCCATCATCTCAACCTGTGTTGAATCCCAATGGCTAATATTCCAGCCAGCTGCAGTTACGAAATTGCCATAACTATCTCGAATCACCACACCTACTCCCCCTGCATTGGATCTAAGCAAAGCACCATCCACATTAATCTTGAACCAGCCTGTAGGGGGGGACACCAAGAAGAGGGTGAACACAATCCAATGGATTGAGAAGTATCCCGTTGCTTCAGGTTGAAAGAAAGACTACCTTGATTGATACATTCCAGCATACTAGCTGCCAAGAAAACAGGTGATGATCTATCCTTCCCATGCTTAATAGCATTTCTGTTTAGCCAGCTATTATAAACAGAAATACAATATAGATGTAACCCAATGTTTCTAACATTAACATCCTCCTTTAATGCTACCTGTAGCTCATGAAAATCAGTAAACCGTGGGATATGAAATCCCCAACCGTTCAATACATCCAGAATATCTAAGAGCTGCTTAGATCTAGTTGTAACATGGTTTAAATCTTCATCCATACAACATCCAACGGGGCACTGAACATCCATCACAAACCCCCTATCATGCAGCCAACAGTTGGTAGGAATAATATTCTTATAGATCCTCCACCAGAACAACCTTTCCTTCGGCCTCAACCTAGATTTCTGAATAACCCAGCTCGGATCTTCCCCCTCTTGAAATTTGTTGTTATAAACTATAGCAGAAACAGTAGAACCAATAGGACACTTTATTAACTCCAAAGTATCCTCACCCAAATTATTACAGATTTTGATCTCCAGTATTCTCTCAACAAGACTCTCACCAAACCAGAGTCTCAAATTTTGCTCATTCCAACCACCATCCAACGTAAGGAGTTCCGAAACTGAGTGGTCCTCAATAGCGGCTATGTCACAGAAAGTTGGCCAAGATGACAGAGCTCTATCCCATATCCAAATGTGATTCAGAATGTCAATTTTTTCCCTATTACACACTTGCCATCTCACACAACAGCTCAAACTTATGGCCCCATAACAGATTAATCTCCATACAGCTGAATCTCCACGAACAAATTCATTAACCCAAGGCCAATTACCATACTTCCGTTCCATACACCTATGAAACAGAGAATTCGGCTTACTGATAAAATCCCATGCCACCCGAGCTCTAAGGGGACCCATCCAATTAACATTTGCATGAAACCCAAGTCCCCCTAACCTCCTTGGTCTTGAAACACTTTCCCAAGAGGAATAATGAATACCTCTGTGATTAGCATTAGCATCCCATAAAAATTTTCTACAAATTTTCTCCACGTCATTTAAAATAGTCCTTGGAACAAGTGTATGGGTCACCAAATAAACAGAAGAAGGAAGTAGAACCGAATTTATCAAAGTGACCCTCCCTGCCATAGAAAGATGTCTTACCCCCCATGCTACCATCTTGGCCGAGGCTTGCTACAGCAAAGGAGAAAAATCTTTTCTCAAAAGTCTTCTCAAGGCCAATCTATTGCCTAAATATTCCATCTCTTCCACCTTCTGACATCCAGTAATTTTTGCAAGGCGAGACTTGGTAGAAGAGGAGGTGGATTTGCTGAACAAAATACAAGATTTACTTCTATTCACCCTTTGACCAGTCCAAGAGAAATAGGACTCCAAAATTGAAGTAATCTTCTTCACATTTGGTATATTAGCACCTGCAAAAAACAAAATATCATCAGCATAAAGCATGTGGGAGACCAGAGGTCCTCCCACACTGATTGGCACTCCAAGCTCCTTGAAATTTTGATGGAAGTGAGCAGAAAGAAGCTCCGAACATAGTATGAACAAATATGGAGACAGCTGGCATCCTTGGTGAAATCCACAATTAGCTACAATTCCTTCCGTTAGCTGTCCATTAACCAATATAGAAAAAATTGGGCTTTGGACACAGCTAAGCACCCAATTCCTGAATCTGCAAGGGAACCCCATAAGAATCAAAACAAGCTCCAAAGTCCTCCAGCTCATCTTATCATACGCTTGCTCCATGTCCACTTTCAATGCCAACATCCCCTTAGCTTATTTAGAAGCCTTAAACTTATTCATCATCTCTTGCCCCAACATGCAATGGTCTGAAATTGACCGCCCCTGAACAAAGGCCGCCTATTCCTCAGAAATCAGATTTGGCAAAATCCCTTTTAGTCTATTAACAATTACCTTTGCAACAATTTTATAAATCGTTTGGCACATGATTATCGTTCTGAATTTGGACGGTTGATCAGGATTAGTAACCTTTGGTACAAGAACAACAAATGTCTCCTTCCACTTTGGATCCATACATCCAGAATTGAAAAACTCCAAGCAAGCCTTCATAACCTGCTCTCCCACAATGCTCCAAAAGAATTTAAAAGATGATGCAGTAATTCCATCCCTCCCAGGTGCCTTATTCCGGCCCAAGGAGCAAATGACCGACCATACTTCTTCCTCAGTAACATCACCTTCCAAGATATCTTTGAATTCTGCTACACAATTCCTATGATGTTCAAGGGAAGGCCACCCGTCCTTCTCAATTGACTGCCCCTGCCATTTAAGCTGAAAAAATTTATAAAAAACCCTAGAAGCATCACCTTGATCTGTTACCATCATCCTGCTTAATAGAATCAATGCTCTTAGATCTCCTCCTAGCCGATGCCATTGAATGGAAGAAGTGAGTATTCGCATCCCCCTGCTCCATCCACAACACCTTTTCTCTTTGTCTCCACCAAGTCATAATACGAGTAAGAGTATTATTCAGCAATTTGACCTTATACCTCAAGGATTCTTCCTGCACTTCTGAAAGTCCACTTGGCCCACTTTCAATCTTCTGTAAAGTTTTAATCTCTTTATCAAGTTCTTCTTTTAATTGATTAAGGCTCTTAAGCTTATTCTTACTCCAAAAGAACAAAGCCTTCAAAGACCTTTGGCATTTCCTTTGAAGCTTAGAAGATTCACTGCCTAGATTTTCCACCTTCCACTTCTTCCCTACTAAATGCCAAGCAAAAGGGTAGCTAGCCCACACATCTTCAAATTTAATCCAATGGTAGCAAGCCTTCTTCACATCTTCCACCAAACAACAAAGAATAGGGCAATGATCTGAAGCAAGTCTGGTAAGGTGCTTAACCTTCAATCCCTGGAATACATCAAGAATAGAAGAACTCACCAAAAAACGATCCAACCTGGAAAAAATACGACTCCTAGCATCCTTGTTGTTAGTCCATGTAAAACTAGGACCAGTGAATCCAGGATCAACAAGGTCATTAGTCAACATGAAATCAGCCATATCACCTGCAGCTGGGGAAAAATGAAAAGCTTTACCCCCTTCTTCTCTGCCTGTGCCATAATGCAGATGAAATTTCCTCTGACCAACAAGGGAACCCCCATTGTATGGTATTTGGAAATATCATCCCAAACAGTCATTCTGGTATGCCTATCTTTATTAGCATAAACCACAGCTACATCCCAATCAATCTTATCAGTAATCCTTAACCTCCCCATGATATACTGATTAGCTTGAAAAGAAACAAGAAAAGAAAGATCACTACTCTTCCACATCACTAGGATGCCACCTACATTGCCAATGGATGGTTGAAAAACAAATTCCCAATCTCTTCCTGCCAACTTATCAACATCTTTTCTGACAAAAGACTCCATCTTTGTCTCCAATAAGCCAATAAAACTAACATTATATTCCCTTATTAGGTGCCGTAAGTAATTACCCGTCTCCTTCTTACGAGCACCCCTACAATTCCAACATAAGATGTTAAACATAATTCACCAAAGGGGAAGCGTCCTCGCCGCAATTATTAATATCATCATTCATTTGGGCATCCACATCACCCATAACCATCTCATAACTATTCATCTGTTCACCAATCTCCAAAAATTCTTGAGAATTTTGTACTCCCATAGCATTCTCCTTATCTGTTAAACAACCCAACTCATCACTCACACTAATTAAGTGTTCAAAAGTAGAAGCTGACAACTCAGCATCTTAAGCCTTCCTCTTCATACGTGGCATTTTCAAAATAGAGCCAATTTGGGCAATTTCCTTTGTAACAATAGAGTTTCTTCCCTGCTTTAATTTTGGTTTCAACACCCCACTCTTACTATCAGAAAATTTCAGAATTTTGGGAATTAGTTTCTGATACGGGGACATCACCTTGTTTCTGTCTTTCCAATTCCTTCTTCCCACCATCCTCAAATCATAAGAATGACTCATTCCACCGAAATTCACAACATTAGCACTAAGCTCCTGAGCTGGAGTATCCATATTTTGAACAACCTGCATCTCCTGGGATGGCTCCATACCAATAGAATTCAACACTGACTTTCCTTTAACCTGTTGCATAATAGACATCTCCCCACTTGAAGACAAAACTTCAGTTTTCTGTTTTAAAGGTTGTACTTGCCCACCTTGGTCAACACTTCCCTGCACCTTAGGCACCTCTCTCCAAAAACTTTAGGTGGTACAACTGACTTAGCATTGACTGTTTGTGTTCTGTTCCCAACTCTAGCATTATTTGGTCTTCTCCTTCTTGTTACAATGGTCCATTCACCCTTATCATTGTCAACATTTGAACAACTCTCATGAACCAGATTTGCTCCAGCAACTGATATATCTCCTTCCAAACCTCCCAGACCACTGCCTTTAGCATCAACCGAGACCCCAGGTTTATCCTGCATCTACTCACCACTAGTCCTAACAACATGGTTCTTGGGCTGAACAAAGTTCTCCTTACACAACTCTGCCTTGTGTCCCACTCTCCCGCACTTCAAACAAATTAAGGGGATCCCCTCATATTCAATGGGTTGAAAAAATTTTCCATTCAACCCATTAGCCTAAACTCCCTTTGGAAGCCTCTTTGACAGATCCAAACGCACACAAACACGAGCAAATGCACACCTATTCAATAACTTCGTTTGCTCGTCCATCAACAAAGGATCCCCTATACCTGCCGCCAACCTCGCAAGGTTGGATGCATCCCAATACTCCAAAGGTAGATTTGGTAGCCTGATCCAAACTGGCGATGTAAATCCTCTCAATGATTTAGAGGATAGCCCAGCAGCCCATTGTTCAACTCCAATGATTTGTCCAGCTACATACCAAGGTCCCCCAAGCAATACATCATCCCTGGCTTCTCTACTCTCAAACCAACACAAGAAGCAATCTGATCCCATAGTAGTAACCTGTGTAAGCCCAAGATGACCCCATTTTCTTTGAAGCTCATTCTGAACAACATAAAAAGGAAGACAACGTCCCAAAAGGCTTCCAACCAGTGTTTTGTTAAGCTTGCTAACATTAAATCTAGCTTTGTTAAGATCTAAATTTACCAGGCCATCTTCTCTCAAGAAGCTACCAACCTCATCAACCAAAGACAATTGTACTGCTGTGGACTTCTTCCAAGCATTAGAAGCTGCGCCAATCTCATCACCCTCCTTAATCGACCTGGTAATACCAGGAGTCCGAGTATTCTGCTGGGAGCTAGCAGAGACATTTCCCCAAGCACCTGAACTACAAACTGCATCCTTAGCCGAACCACATCCATCAACTTCTTCATGTTCACGCCTAAACGCTTGACCAGCTTCCTTAACTACATTCGACATACCGAAATTGAAAATCGGCGTAATACCTTCCACTTTCTTCTCTGTCTCCATCACATTCCAGACCGGAGAAAATTTCTTCAGATCTCCAATACGACCCACATTGCCAAAAGTAAACAGCACTTTGTTGGGTTCAAACATAGGATTATAAACCATCCTACTTACCTCCCCCCGTTCATTGGACTCCCGCAGTTCCTCCTTCTTAGGATTCAATGAT
The DNA here is from genome assembly GCA_022539455.1 of Dendrobium nobile. NCBI lineage: Eukaryota > Viridiplantae > Streptophyta > Magnoliopsida > Asparagales > Orchidaceae > Dendrobium > Dendrobium nobile. The sequence goes on from CM039724.1 coordinate 27,224,574, forward strand.
CCCTCCTGTATATCCCCCGTCGTGCACTCCTGCAAACCTGGATTTAAACCAGCCTGCTCCATATCAATACAGGGTATGCTCACCTCCTTTAAGAACTCCTCTGCTTCACTTCCGCCTATAACCTCCATGACATCGTCCTGCTCCTAAGAATCATGCAGCACCACATCCTCCATCTCATTAATAGATTTCCCCATGAAACCATCACTAGATGAAATGACAAGTCCACCCGCCTTCAGCATTGATGCAGCCGTTCCTTGCCCAGAAGCTTCAGATCCAGCTCCCCGAACATCAGCATTCGACCGATCCTGAACTAAACGGCTTCCCTCATCTCCGATCTCCGCCAGTCCTTCGGTGCTCCCAAACGAGAGCCTCCTCTCACCACAGCTCCCCCCGCTGTTACCAGCCTCAGTTCCCACAATAATCCTCCCACCATCTCTCGAACTAGATCTACCACCTACTCCTCTACTAACAGCAGCACCAGATTTACCCCCCTCGACACCTTTCCTCTCCCTACCAGAACCACCACCTTCCCTCCCGCCGCCGCTTCTCGATGGATGACGAGGGGGTGACCCCCGGTCAAGGGGGAGATAGAGAGAGGGATATGTATAAAGGGAGAGGGAGATTGAGAGAGAGAGAGAGAGAGAGAGAGGAGAGAGAGAGAGAGATAGAGAGAGAGAGAGAGAGAGAGAGAGAGAGAGAGAAAGAGAGAGAGAAAGAGAGAGCGCTAAATATTGCATTTTGCATTAATGAAACGAAAAAAACTAGTTACAAGTAAGCACTCAAAGTAACTATATCCTATCACTTTCCTCCCTCAACAACCTCAAGAGAGTTGAGGGGAACTCCTCATTTTTTACATCAAGAAAAGTAAAACTACCCTGTAAAGCTATATTGGCGCAAAAATCTGCTGGCCGATTACTATCTCTGTTTATGTACTGAAACAGAACCTTCTTGAACCCCATCACAAAAGAGAGATCCGGTCCCTCATATCTGAAATGAACCTTGTTCTTGTGATCATAAATGTGCTGCAACCACTTGATAGCACTGATACTATCACCTTCTATAATGATCCCTTCTAAATCAACCATCCAATCCATAATAACCTCATGGATAGCATCAGCAGCACTCACCTCAGCTTGGAGTACATCCCAGTGTTCACAATCTTTACCATCAGCAATTACAAGTGCCCCCTCAAAGTTCCACACCACAATTCCAATCCCTGCCATATTAGACGATTTCAATGCTGCATCAACATTGAATTTCAGCCATCCAGAAGGGGGGGGGCACCATTGTTTGATAGAAGGGGGCCTGCACTTCCCTGTGTGTTTCAGCTCATTCCTAGCATGCCAAACCTGATAAATAGTGTAGCAACATATTCGTCCTAGGCTTGGGCTATTATCCACATTAGCACATGTCTCCTGCATCAATTCTGCCATTGAATGGACCACAGAGAGAGAGAGAGAGAGAGAGAGAGAGAGAGAGAGAGAGAGAGAGGGAGGGAGAGAGAGAGAGGGAAATTGACATAGAGAGAGAGAGAGAGAGGGTGAGGGTGAGGGAAAGAGAGAGAGAAGGAGAGTGAGGGAGAGAGACAGGGTGGGGGAGAGGTAGAGAGAGAGAGATTGAGAGAGAGTGTGTGAGGAGAGAAAGAGAGAGCGAGAGAGAAAGAGAGAGAGTGGGCTAAAAGAGAGAGAGAGAGAGAGAGAGAGAGGGAGGGAGAGAGAGAGAGGGTGTGAGAGAGAGGGAGGGAGAGAGAGAGAGGGAGGGAGAGAGAGAGAGATGGACGAATCTTGAGCCAAATCTTTAGAGAGAGAGAGAGGGGGGGCAAGAGAGAGAGAGAGGGAGAGAGGGAGGGAGAGAGAGAGAGAGAGAGGGATGGGGAAAGGGAGAGGGTGAGGGAGAGAGAGAGGGAGAGGGGGGGAGAGAGAGAGAGAGAGAGAGAGAGAGAGAGAGAGAGAGAGAGAGAGAGAGAGAGAGAGAGAGAGAGAGAGAGAGAGAGAGAGAGAGAGAGAGAGAGAGAGAGAGAGAGAGAGAGAGAGGAGAGAGAGAGAGAGAGAGAGAGAGAGAGGAGAGAGAGAGAGAGAGAGAGAGAGAGAGAGAGAGAGAGAGAGAGAGAGAGAGAGAGAGAGAGAGAGAGAGAGAGAGAGAGAGAGAGAGAGAGAGAGAGATTGAGAGAGTAGAGAGATGAGAGAGAGAGAGAGAGAGAGAGAGAGAGAGAGAGAGAGAGAGAGAGAGATAGAGAGAGAGAGAGGTATGGAGAGAGGGAGAGTGAGAGAGAGAGGGAGATTGAGAGAGAGAGAGGGAAATTGACAGAGAGGGAGAGAGAAAGCGAGAGGGTGAGGGTGAGGGTGAGGGAGAGAGATAGAGAAGGAGAGAGAGGGAGAGAGAGATGGTGGGGGTGAGGGAGAGAGAGAGAGATAGTGTGTGAGAGAGAGAGAGGGTGAGAGATATATATATATATATATATAGAGAGAGAGAGAGGGAGAGAAAGAGAGAGAGAGGGCCGAAAGAGAGAGAGAGAGAGAGCTGAACTGCTGCATTTCGCATTAAAATAGAAAAAAATAGGACCTACTACAAGAAATTAACTACCAATGCTGTCCTCCCACAACAAAAACAACAAGTTAGATGGGAAATCTACAGCATTAACATCACAAAAACAAAGTTGTCAGTTAAAGCCATATTGGCACAAAAATCAGTTGGCCGGTTACTATCACGTTGCGTATACCTAAAAAGAACCTGCCTGAACTCCAACAGAAAAGAGAGATCCGGGCCTTCAAGATTGTAATGCCCCTTGAACTTTCAGTCGTGCACATGTTTTAGCCACTTGATTGCATAAGTGCAGTCGCCTTCAATAATAATCCATCAAGATCCAGCATCCAGTCCTTAGTGACCTCACGAATGGTGGCCGCAGCCAATACTTCGGCCAGGAAGGCGTCCCAATATTCTGCACGACGACCAGGCCACGATCCCGATCCCAGCCAGATTGGACGGTCGTAGCACAGCGTCAACATTAAACTTCAGCCAACCAGGAGGGGGGCAGTGTTTAATTGGTTGCAGCCGCGAGGACTGATGAATGCTCCATTGCTCCTGAATTGGCATCCAGTACAATCTAGGCAGTAAAGAAAGAACCATGGCTGTGATAATGGACGGAGGACGGCACACCCCCGTATGCTTCATGTCATTCCGAGCCCTCTAACTTGATAAACCGCATAGCATTACACCTAGCCAAGGCTCGGGATCGTGTCGGCAAGATTGGAAAGGTCGTAGTGGTCAACGCTCTCCACCACACTGCAACCCCACGGGCAATGATCCATGCTCGACAAACCCCTCCGGACAAGCCATAAATTCGTGGGCATCGTGTTCCGCAAAAGCCTCCACTAGTGGAAGTTCTCCCACGGGTGTAGCTTCAGCTTGTTCAGCCATCCAAAAGGGTAATCAATCATGCCCAGCTTGGCCCGATACGCAACTGCAAACAGCGATGAGCCAAAACACGACCGAGTGAGGTCTTTACCCTCATTCAGCCCCGTATCAATCTCCATTATACGCTACGCCATAACCTGTCCAAAACATCATTCCACCTCATCAGCATTCCAGCCTAGTTCTCCATTCAGCAGCTGGCTCACCTTTGCCTCTTCAACCTTCCCAACATTGATAAAGGTAGGCCAACGGTCGAGCTTACGATCAAGGATCCAGCAATCCTACATCACCCGTATGTCTCGGCCATCCCCAATCCTCCACTGGAGGATGGCCTCCAGTGCAGTCGCACCCTCACAAATCACCCTCCATGTGGTAGAGCGCCTACCACCCGTGTTGGAATGCTAGAAGTCTAGGCCGTATTTAGCCTTCACCACCTTATGGAGGAGGCAGTCAACATCACAGAGCGCCGACCACATAATCCGGGCCCGAAGAGGGTTGCGCCACGTTGCCAGATCACGGAAGCCGAGCCCTCCCTATTCTCTTGGGAGGCACAACTCCTCCTAATACATGTAATGCATGCCCTTACTACAGGAGTCCTTTTGCCACAGGAACCGCCTTGCCAATTTCTCGATGTCATATAAAATGCTGTTCGGCACCTCCGAGAGAGTCATCAGGTAAGCCGGGATAGTCAGTAGGGAGGCGCGGATTAACAAGGCCCTCCCCGCATAGGAGAGATGCTTCTTCCCCCAAACATTGGTCTTCTCGTGTGCGCTCTTGATAACCTTTACAAAATCAGACGCATTCAGTTTCCTCATAACCAGAGGTAACCCCAGGTAAGGCGTCAACTCGGTGGTAGCCCTATAGACAGGCAAGGGTCCACTGCCTCCACTTCGGGCACCTTTTATTAAAGAGGACGACCGATTTCTCCTTATTTATGCATTGGCATGTCCATAAGCAGTAGTCATCTAGGATGGCGAGGATGCAAGCCGCATTGCATCTATTTGCCTCCACAAACATGAGGATATCATCAGCGTAGAGCAAGTGCTAGAGTCTGTCTGCGTTGTTGGTGACTTGAATCCCAAGATGCTCCCCACGTTGTCTAAATGCTTTGGTAAGTAATATAGAGCAATGAATAAACAGGTACGGAGACAGGGGGCACTCTTGACGCAGCCCACAATTGGCATGAATCCAGGGAGTTCGGACGCCATTGAGCAGGAGGGAGAACCGCAGCCAAACAATGCAAAGGATGACCCACTGAACAATGCGCGGCGAGAACCCCATCCGTGTCATCACCATCCGAAGCGTATCCCATGCCAAACAATCATAGGCTTGCTCTATATCGACCTTAAACGCCATCATGCCCGCTCGTTGAGTCGAGTAATGGAACTTACTAATCATCTCTTGGGCCACCAACCCATGACACGAGATGGATCTTCCCGGAACAAAGGCACCCTGCTCTTCACTGATGATGCCACCAAGTACAGGCTTGGTGCAGTTAATGAGGATCTTGGCAACAAACTTATAAATGGATTGGCAAGAAGCGGTAATACCATCCAGGCCCGGCGAGCGATTATTCCCCATGCTGAACACAACTTGGCGAACCTCCAGCTCTGAGACCTCAACCTCTATCTCCCTCTTCAAGTGGTTCGGGATCATGTCCTCACCCTAGAACACCGGCCAGTTGTCCAGCGAGACCTGTCTCCCTCCATTTGAGCAATAAAAAAATTCCTAAACTCCTCTTGGATGTCCTACTGGTCAGACGAATGGCCCCCATTTACCTTCAGGATTTCCCCAATCCTGTTCCCCCTACACCGCACCGAAGCAAAAGATTGGAAGAAATGAGAGTTACTGTAAAACCCGCAAAAGCCATTTCAGACTTCGCACGCTTTTCAAAGCGCTGCGACGTACTTTAAGTGAAAAATTCGAAGTTGTCGGATTTCGACGCAAATAATTTTATAAAATAGAGCGCGAAATTTCGATCGTTTTGGTATAAAGGACTTATATGTAATCTCGCTTAAATTAGGAGATATAATTGTTGGAAGTTAAGTAATACCCAAACTACCCCTAAGCTTTTAAAATGCCGGAATTACTTAAGTGAGGGCATAAGGGTCTTTTGGCATTTCCCATTTCTCCCTATTAGGCCAAACCGAGCCCTCCTTCTCCCCCATTCGCACGAACCGAGCAGAATCAAGGGGCGTGAGGCGCGGGTAGGAGCGGCGACGGGTTCTTCGGCGGCGGCTCCGGCGGCGGTTTCCGGCGGCCAAACTTAGGAGAAATCGTGGGGGAGACTAAGGGAAAGCAAAGGTATGCATTAGAACTTTGATTTTCCCTCTCATTCTCTAGATTTTTTGGAAAAGAAGAAATTAGGGCTTTGAGATATTTTAGGTTTTCTTTGGGTTCTCTTTGAGAGAAGTCTAGGGAAGGTTTAGGGAGAGTTTCTAAATCATATTATGTTGAGTTTTTGTGAATAATGAAATTTTTTTTTGAAATTAGGGTATGCTAAAAAAAAAATTTTTTTTGTCTCCCTTGTAAATGCTTTCACAAATATTATTTTTAGTAATTTGGGGAAGGTTTTATGTAAAGGCACTTATTGTGTAAGCCAAAAACTTTGAGTTAGGAATTTAGGGTTTCTCCCTAATGATGAAGTTTTGAATCCTTTTTGACTTCTAATTGATTTAAGGAGGGTTTTGAAAGCTAACCTATAGTTTCTAATTGAAAAACCATGATTTCTAATTTTTGGTTTAATTAATTCCGAAATTTACATGTTTATTTTTATGTCTTGGGTTTAAAGAGAGGATTAACGTGTTAGACCATATGGCTTTTGACTAAAACCTAAACTCAAAGTGGACATGAGGGAGAGATCATATTTTGAGGGAAGGGTTTGTTATAACACTTACACAAACATAGGAAATTATTTCCTATGGAATTAGGGTTGAGATATTGTGTAGATATTAGTTACTTATGTTTTCCCCTTGTATATTTCTTTTAGATAATTCGTGAAAAGAAAAAGAATAGATCGACAAAGGAAGGGACTACACAAACTGAGGTAGGTGGGATGAACATTCTTTTAAATATTAGGTAACTTGTATTTTGTTCTATTACATAGAAATGTTCAATTGGTTTATGTTATTTATGAACTCTTATGGCTCAATTTTCCCTTGTAAGTCTATGGACAAATGAAGTGATTTCAAATGTTTCTCCTATGCAATGCTTAACTCATGTTTGGTATACACACTCATGTAATACACTTGTTTCACATGATTTCCTTATCTTACATGCAAGAATACATTATGGAAAAGTATATGGAGCATTTCATTTTAAGATTATTTAAGTAATAAATGCATGAGCATGTTGACGCGGCAGTATCACAAGGAAAAGGTTGGCTCTTATGAGCTATGGAAAAGGAAGGCTCTTATGAGCTATGGAAAAGGAAGGCTCTTATGAGCTGTGGAAAAAGGTTGGTTCTTTTGAACCTATGGAAATGGAAATGGCCAAATTATTGTACCTGATCAGTACAAGTGATACTCCTGAGACGGGTGATATATATACATATATACGTACTAAATTATTATGAATGTTTTTCATACATTGTCATATGTGATTGAGATTAAATGAGCCTCAATGTTTTAAAATGAAAGGAAGGGAAGAAAGGAAATGTAATGAAAGGTTTAAGCATTGGAAAGAAATTGATGTAAAGAAAAATATGTTGTCACTGGAGCATAACTTACTTTAGAATTGATAATTTTCTTGTTAAATTTTCCCTACGCCAGCATGTTGTAGTTTCCCTTTTTATTCCTATGTTTAAATGAATTTTTATCCTCACCTATTGAGCTTAAAACTCACCCTCGTTTTGGGAATACTTTTCAGAAGGATCCAAAAGAGTGGGTTAGATGACTGATCAGCCACCGCGCACCTACCGTCGTAGGGAGACGACGGGTGGCAGGTTCTTTTGTTATTTTGTTATTTTGTTGATAGATAGAGGTATGTGTAGATTTTTGAAGAGTTATATGGTGATTGGAGATTCAGGTTATAGAAAGAACTCTTATGTAAACCTCTCTTTTGGAAGGTAAAAGTAATAGAAAAGAAATTTTTTTTTTGTACTTGGATTCATAGTGGCTCTTTCATACATGTATTGGAGATGTGTTTAGTTTTGCTAAATTCATTATGGAAAATTATATGTAATGTTTTGTTGATTGGTCTCTTTTCCGTCCGATCTCCGTTTCCGCCTCGCACTTGCGAGCTAACCGGGCCGGGTCGTGAGAGTAGTGGTATCAGAGCAAGGATTTGAGGATATTGATTTTTATGAAAGAGCCGATAGGAAGATCTTATAGGTTAGAATAGGTGTAAGGTGCTTGTGTATTTATTTACTTAGATTTCTATGTTGCTTTATGTCTCAGGGCTGAGGAACCAGAACTAGATGCCACTGATTGCAACACAGGGGAGGTCAGGAGGGAATTACCATCTGTAGTAGAGCCTCAAGGCAGTAGCATAAATGCTACTTTGGACTCTTTTACCCAAATGATGGCGGCTATGACGGGGATGATAAAGAGTACACAGACTCAAGCTGGAGGTAGTGGAAGTGCTCCAATTGACAAGTATTTAAAGTTATTCCAGGACATGAAGCCACCATCATTTGTGGGAGGTGGAGCTATAAAAGCAGAGGACTGGTTAATGGAAGTTGAGAAGATTTTGGATGGGATGCTATGCCCTCAGGATAGGAGGGTAGCCTTAGCTACTTATGCCTTCAATGGGGAGGCAGACAGATGGTGGAGAAGACAATTAGAAGAAACTTTTACTGGAAGATCTAGCAGTCAAATCTCATAGGTGGAATTTGTCAAAGTGTTTAGAGATTGGTATGTGCCAATAACTGCTAGGAGAGCAATGCAAGATAAATTTAATAGATTGGTACAGGGAGATAAGACTGTTGCAGAGTATGAGGCCGAATTCACGATGCTATCTAGGTATGCCTCTCATCTGATTCCTAATGCAGAAGAGAAATGCCACAGTTTCCTTTGTGGCTTGAGGGATAGCATTAGACAGCCATTGGTTGCTTTGGAGATTGAAGATTACTCTAAATTAGTTGATAAAGCACGGAAGGTTGAGCTTGATTATCAAAGTGTTCAGAGGAAGAGAGACTTCCAGAAGAGGAAGAATGAAGATAGATCAAGACCTGCCCAGTCTTTTCACTCTGGAAGGCCTAGTTGGAAGAAGCCCAAGCCCAACACTTCAGAGAGCAGCAAACCATCTGCTATGTGCAATAAGTGTGGAAAGGCTCATAGGGGAGAGTGCCTTTCTGGCACCAATACCTTTTTTTGATGCCATCAGCCAGGGCACATGGCAAAGTTTTGCCTTACCTTGGGACAGAAGTCTACCCCAGCGGCCAGAACAGGAAACACTTTTCCTCAGAGGACAGCTGGCAGGCCAAGAACTGTAGAATCTACTGGATCTACCCCATCACAAGGCCAAGCTCGTCCACCGGTTCAACCAAGAGTTTATGGAATATCACAACTTGAAGCAAAAGACTCTCCTGATGTTATCACAGGTATGGACTTTATTTAATGTTAATGAATCCCTTTATACTGTTTAAGCAAAACAAGCTTTATGTTATGTTACATGCATGATATTTAGGAACGATCCTTGTCCGTAACAAGCCTGTTAAGGTATTATTTGATACGGGAGCCTCTCATTCTTTCATTTCGGAGGAATTTGTTAAGTCTGATGGTTTATCTTCCTCATTTATGCTCAAACCCTTATCTGTTATGATGCCCAATGGGAGTCAGTTGGAAACCAACAAAGGGTGTCATGTGGAGTTGATTGTGTGTGATAGAAGTCTTGGTGCAGATCCTATGTTATTGCCCTTGACCGAATTTGATATGATCCTAGGGATGGATTGGTTGTCTAGTCACTTTGTGACCATAGACTGTAATAAGAAAGAACTTAAATTCTGTATGCCAGTGGAGAAAGAATTCAAATTCGTAGGGGAAAGAGGCATAACTTCTATGATAGTCTCTTCTTTGGTGGCATACAAATTATTGAGGAAGGGTAATGAAGGCTTTCTAGCTTATGTTAAGGAGGAAAAGAAAGAAGAGAGGAGGTTAGAGGAGATACCTGTTGTGTAAGAGTATCCAGAAGTGTTCGCAGATGACTTACCTGGAATGCCTCCAAGCAGGGAGATTGATTTTACCATTGAACTGGTTAGTGGAGCAGACCCTGTTGCTAAAGCCCCTTATAGGATGGCCATAAAAGAGCTGAAGGAACTGAAAGATCAATTGGAGGAATTGCTTAGTAAAGGATTTATCAGACCTAGCACTTCGCCTTGGGGTGCTCCTGTGCTCTTTGTGAAGAAGAAAGATGGGAGTTTAAGACTTTGAATAGACTACAGAGAATTGAACAAACCGACTATAAAGAATAAGTATCCTCTTCCGAGAATTGATGATTTGTTTGATCAGTTGGAGGGTGCCTCTGTGTTTACCAAGATAGACTTGAGATCAGGATACTATCAGCTCAAGGTCAGAGAAGAGGAAATAGCAAAGACAGCTTTCAACACTAGATACGGGCATTTTGAGTTTACAGTGATGCCTTTTGGCCTAACAAATGCCCCTGCAGTGTTTATGGACCTCATGAATAGAATCTTTAAGGATTCTTTGGATCTATTCGTGATTGTATTCATAGATGACATACTTGTTTACTCCCCAGATGAAAGGATGCATGCAAATCATTTAAGGTCAGTATTGTATACCTTAAAAGATAATGACTTGTATGCTAAGTTCTTCAAATGTGAGTTTTGGTTGAAGAGTGTACACTTTTTGGGTCATGTGATTAGCAATGGAGAGATCTCTGTGGATCAGCACAAGGTGCAAGCTATATCAGATTGGCCACGACCCACTACTGTGACGGAGATCAGGAGCTTTTTGGGTTTAGCTGGTTACTATAGAAGATTTGTTGAGGGGTTTTCTCGAATAGCTATGCCATTATCTAGATTGACCCAAAAGGCAGTGAAATTTGTATGGACAGATCAATGTGAAGAGGCTTTTCAAAGATTGAAGCAATGTTTGGGGACTGCTCCAATGCTTACTATTCCTTCGGGGACGGATGGATTTCAGATTTATAGTGATGCCTCTCACAAAGGGCTGGGTTGTGTTTTGATGCAAAACGGAAGGGTCATTGCCTATGCTTCAAGGCAACTAAAGAACCACGAAAGAAACTACCCAACCCATGATTTGGAGTTAGCGGCAGTGGTCTTTGCCCTGAAGATTTGGAGACATTACTTATATGGAGTGAAGTGTGAAGTATTTACTGATCATCAAAGTTTGAAATATATCTTCACAAAAAAAGAGTTGAATTTGAGGCAGAGGAGGTGGTTGGAACTTATCAAGGACTATGATTTGGATATCCAATATCATCCAGGCAAGGTAAATGTTGTAGCAGATGCTTTAAGCAGGAAGACTTCTAGTGCCAGTTGGATGATTACACAACAGCATGAATTGGTAAGAGATTTGGAGAAGTTAGAGATTTCTGTAGTTCAGCCCAATGATGCAGAGTTTACTGCTTTGAATCAGATGATCATTCAGTCAACATTGAAGGATAGGATAAGAGAAGCTTTGCCACAAGATGCAGAATTTGAAAAAGTCCTAAATTGGGTGAAGGTTGGTCATGTGGAGGAGTTTGAACTTGATGAGGATGAGCTACTGTGGTATAGAGGCAGAATTTGCATCCCAGATGTTGGAGATTTGAGGAAGGACATTCTTCATGAAGCCCACTATTCAGGTTACACCATTCACCCAGGTAGTAACAAGATGTACCAAGACCTGAAGGGATACTTTTGGTGGCCAGGAATGAAAAGAAGTGTAGCAGAATTTTTGGCTAGATGTACAATTTGTCAGATGGTAAAGGTGGAACATCAAAAGCCAGGAGGTTTATTGTAGCCTCTACCCATACCAGAGTGGAAATGGGAAGACATAGCTATGGATTTTGAGGTTGGATTACCTAGGTCCAGAACTGGTCATGATGCTCTATGGGTGATCATTGATAGATTGACCAAGTCAGGACACTTCTTGCCTATCAAGCAATCTGATGCTGTTGAGAAGTTGGCAAGTGTTTATGTTAATGAGATCGTTAGACTTCATGGTGTGCCAAGATCGATAGTATCAGATAGAGATGGGAGATTCACTTCTAGATTGTGGAGGAAAGTTCAGGAGGCAATGGGCACCAGACTCACTTTCAGTACAGCTTTTCATCCCCAAACAGATGGTCAATCAGAGAGGACTATTCAGACTTTAGAGGATTTACTCAGATTGTGTGTACTTGATTTTGGCGGCAAATGGGAGACACACATTCCCTTGATCGAGTTTGCTTATAACAATAGCTTCCAAGCAAGTATAGGTATGGCACCATATGAAGCTTTATATGGAAGGAGGTGTAGAACTCCTTTATGTTGGGCTGAGGCAGGAGAAAGAAAGATTATTGGAGCTGATTTAGTAGATGATGCTACTGAAAAGATATGGTTGATTCGTGATCGATTGAAGGCTGTGCAAGATAGACAGAAGAAGTATTATGATGCCAAGCACAGATTTGTTGAGTTTGAGGTTGGAGAGTTTGTTTTCCTCAAGGTAAGTCCTATGAAAGGTGTGAAGAGATTTGGCAAAGTTGGAAAATTGAGTCCAAGGTATGTTGGTCCATTTGAAATTTCAGAGAGAGTTGGCAGTGTAGCTTACAGATTGATTTTGCCATCTCACTTGAGTGGAGTACATAATGTATTCCATATCTCTTCCTTGAGGAAATACATTGCAGATGAAGCTCAGAAGATCAGTACTGAAGCAATAGATATCCAACCAGATCTGACTTTTGTAGAGGAGCCTGAGAAGATCATAGATTACGATGTTAAGCAGCTTCGGAGTAGAGAGATTCCTTATGTCAAAGTTATGTGGAAGCATGGAACGGAGAAAGATGCTACTTGGGAGAAGGAATCAGAGATGAGGGAAAGCTACCCTCACCTTTTTGACTAAGGTATGATTTCTTATTTTGTCTTAAATTTCGAGGACGAAATTTTAATGAGGGAGGAAGAATTGTAAAACCCGCAAAAGCCATTTCAGACTTCGCACGCTTTTCAAAGCGCTGCGACGTACTTTAAGTGAAAAATTCGAAGTTGTCGGATTTCGACACAAATAATTTTATAAAATAGAGCGCGAAATTTCGATCATTTTGGTATAAAGGACTTATATGTAATCTCGCTTAAATTAGGAGATATAATTGTTGGAAGTTAAGTAATACCCAAACTACCACTAAGCTTTTAAAATGCCAGAATTACTTAAGTGAGGTCATAAGGGTCTTTTGGCATTTCCCATTTCTCCCTATTAGGCCAAACCGAGCCCTCCTTCTCCCCCATTCGCACGAACCGAGCGGAATCAAGGGGCGTGAGGCGCGGGTAGGAGCGGCGACGAGTTCTTCGGCGGCGGCTCCGGCGGCGATTTCCGGCGGCCAAACTTAGGAGAAATCATGGGGGAGACTAAGGGAAAGCAAAGGTATGCATTAGAACTTTGATTTTCCCTCCCATTCTCTAGATTTTTTGAAAAAGAAGAAATTAGGGCTTTGAGATATTTTAGGTTTTCTTTGGGTTCTCTTTGAGAGAAGTTTAGGGAAGGTTTAGGGAGAGTTTCTAAACCATATTATGTTGAGTTTTTGTGAATAATGATATTTTTTTTTGAAATTAGGGTTTGCTAAAAAAAAAAAAAATTTTGTCTCCCTTGTAAATGCTTTCACAAATATTGTTTTTAGTAATTTGGGGAAGGTTTTATGTAAAGGCACTTATTGTGTAAGCCAAAAACTTTGAGTTAGGAATTTAGGGTTTCTCCCTAATGATGAAGTTTTGAATCTTTTTTGACTTCTAATTGATTTAAGGAGGGTTTTGAAAGCTAACCTATAGTTTCTAATTGAAAAACCATGATTTCTAATTTTTGGTTTAATTAATTCCGAAATTTACATGTTTATTTTTATGTCTTGGGTTTAAAGAGAGGATTAGCGTGTTAGACCATATGGCTTTTGACTAAAACCTAAACTCAAAGTGGACATGAGGGAGAGATCATATTTTGAGGGAAGGGTTTGTTATAACACTTACACAAACATAGGAAATTATTTCCTATGGAATTAGGGTTGAGATATTGTGTAGATATTAGTTACTTATGTTTTCCCCTTGTATATTTCTTTTAGATAATTCGTGAAAAGGAAAAGAATAGATCGACAAAGGAAGGGACTACACAAATTGAGGTAGGTGGGATGAACATTCTTTTAAATATTAGGTAACTTGTATTTTGTTCTATTACATAGAAATGTTCAATTGGTTTATGTTATTTATGAACTCTTATGGCTCAATTTTCCCTTGTAAGTCTATGGACAAATGAAGTGATTTCAAATGTTTCTCCTATGCAATGCTTAACTCATGTTTGGTATACACACTCATGTAATACACTTGTTTCACATGATTTCCTTATCTTACATGCAAGAATACATTATGGAAAAGTATATGGAGCATTTCATTTTAAGATTATTTAAGTAATAAATGCATGAGCATGTTGACGCGGCAGTATCACAAGGAAAGGTTGGCTCTTATGAGCTATGGAAAAGGAAGGCTCTTATGAGTTATGGAAAAGGAAGGCTCTTATGAGCTGTGGAAAAAGGTTGGTTCTTTTGAACCTATGGAAAAGGAAATGGCCAAATTATTGTACCTGATCAGTACAAGTGATACTCCTGAGACGGGTGATATATATACATATATACATACTAAATTATTATGAATGTTTTTCATACATTGTCATATGTGATTGAGATTAAATGAGCCTCAATGTTTTAAAATGAAAGAAAGGGAAGAAAGGAAATGTAATGAAAGGTTTAAGCATTGGAAAGAAATTGATGTAAAGAAAAATATGTTGTCACTGGAGCATAACTTACTTTAGAATTGATAATTTTCTTGTTAAATTTTCCCTATGCCAGCATGTTGTAGTTTCCCTTTTTCTTCCTATGTTTAAATGAATTTTTATCCTCACCTATTGAGCTTAAAACTCACCCTCGTTGTGGAAATACTTTTCAGGAGGATCCAAAAGAGGGGGTTAGATGACTGATCAGCCACCGCGCACCTACCGTCGTAGGGAGACGATGGGTGGCAGGTTCTTTTGTTATTTTGTTATTTTGTTGATAGATAGAGGTATGTGTAGATTTTTGAAGAGTTATATGGTGATTGGAGATTCAGGTTATAGAAAGAACTCTTGTGTAAACCTCTCTTTTGGAAGGTAAAAGTAATAGAAAAGAAATTTTTTTTTTGTACTTGGATTCATAGTGGCTCTTTCATACATGTATTGGAGATGTGTTTAGTTTTGCTAAATTCATTATGGAAAATTCTATGTAATGTTTTGTTGATTGGTCTCTTTTCCGTCCGATCTCCGTTTCCGCCTCGCACTTGCGAGCTAACCGGGCCGGGTCGTGACAGTTGTGGTATCAGAGCAAGGATTTGAGGATATTGATTTTCATGAAAGAGCCGATAGGAAAATCTTATAGGTTAGAATAGGTGTAAGGAGCTTGTGTATTTATTTACTTATATTTCTATGTTGCTTTATGTCTCAGGGCTGAGGAACCAGAACTAGATGCCACTGATGGCAACACAGGGGAGGTCAGGAGGGAATTACCATCTGTAGTAGAGCCTCAAGGCAGTAGAATAAATGCTACTTTGGACTCTTTTACCCAAATGATGGCGGCTATGACGGGGATGATAAAGAGTACACAGACTCAAGCTGGAGGTAGTGGAAGTGCTCCAATTGACAAGTATTTAAAGTTATTCCAGGACATGAAGCCACCATCATTTGTGGGAGGTGGAGCTATAGAAGCAGAGGACGTGTTAATGGAAGTTGAGAAGATTTTGGAGGGGATGCTATGCCCTCAGAATAGGAGGGTAGCCTTAGCTACTTATGCCTTCAGTGGGGAGGCAGACAGATGGTGGAGAAGACAATTGGAAGAAACTTTTACTGGGAGATCTAGCAGTCAAATCTCATGGGTGGAATTTGTCAAAGTGTTTAGAGATTGGTATGTGCCAATAACTGCTAGGAGAGCAATGCAAGATAAATTTAATAGATTGGTACAGGGAGATAAGACTGTTGCACAGTATGAGGCTGAATTCACGATGCTATCTAGGTATGCCTCTCATCTGATTCCTAATGCAGAAGAGAAATGCCACCGTTTCCTTTGTGGCTTGAGGGATATCATTAGACAGTCATTGGTTGCTTTGGAGATTGAAGATTACTCTAAATTAGTTGATAAAGCATGGAAGGTTGAGCTTGATTATCAGAGTGTTCAGAGGAAGAGAGACTTCCAGAAGAGGAAGAATGAAAATAGATCAAGACCTGCCCAGTCTTTTCACTCTGGAAGGCCTAGTTGGAAGAAGCCCAAGCCCAACACTTTAGAGAGCAGCACACCATCTGCTATGTGCAATAAGTGTGGAAAGGCTCATAAGGGAGAGTGCCTTTCTGGCACCAATACCTGTTTTTAGTGCCATCAGCCAGGGCACATGGCAAAGTTTTGCCCTACCTTGGGACAGAAGTCTACCCCAGCGGCCAGAATAGGAAACACTTTTCCTCAGAGGACAGCTGGCAGGCCAAGAACTGTAGAATCTACTGGATCTACCCCATCACAAGGCCAAGCTCGTCCACCGGTTCAACCAAGAGTTTATGGAAAATCACAACTTGAAGCAAAAGACTCTCCTGATGTTATCACAGGTATGGAATTTATTTAATGTTAATGAATCCCTTTATACTGTTTAAGTAAAATAAGCTTTATGTTATGTTACATGCATGATATTTAGGAACGATCCTTGTCTGTAACAAGCCTGTTAAGGTATTATTTGATACGGGAGCCTCTCATTCTTTCATTTCGGAGGAATTTGTTAAGTCTGTTGGTTTATCTTCCTCATTTATGCTCAAACCCTTATCTGTTATGATGCCCAATGGGAGTCAGTTGGAAACCAACAAAGGGTGTCATGTGGAGTTGATTGTGTGTGATAGAAGTCTTGGTGCAGATCCTATGTTATTGCCCTTGACCGAGTTTGATATGATCCTAGGGATGGATTGGTTGTCTAGTCACTTTGTGACCATAGACTGTAATAAGAAAGAACTTAAATTCTATATGCCAGGGGAGAAAGAATTCAAATTCGTAGGGGAAAGAGGCATAACTTCTATGATAGTCTCTTCTTTGGTGGCATACAAATTATTGAGGAAGGGTAATGAATGCTTTCTAGCTTATGTTAAGGAGGAAAAGAAAGAAGAGAGGAGGTTAGAGGAGATACCTGTTGTGCAAGAGTATCCAGAAGTGTTCGCAGATGACTTACCTGGAATGCCTCCAAGCAGGGAGATTGATTTTACCATTGAACTGGTTAGTGGAGCAGACCCTGTTGCTAAAGCCCCTTATAGGATGGCCATAAAAGAGCTGAAGGAACTGAAAGATCAATTGGAGGAATTGCTTAGTAAAGGATTTATCAGACCTAGCACTTAGCCTTGGGGTGCTCCTGTGCTCTTTGTGAAGAAGAAAGATGGGAGTTTAAGACTTTGCATAGACTACAGAGAATTGAACAAGCTGACTATAAAGAATAAGTATCCTCTTCCGAGAATTGATGATTTGTTTGATCAGTTGGAGGTTGCCTCTGTGTTTTCCAAGATAGACTTGAGATCAGGATACTATCAGCTCAAGGTCAGAGAAGAGGAAATAGCAAAGACAGCTTTCAACACTAGATACGGGCATTTTGAGTTTACAGTGATGCCTTTTGGTCTAACAAATGCCCTTGCAGTGTTTATGGACCTCATGAATAGAATCTTTAAGGATTCTTTGGATCTATTCGTGATTGTATTCATAGATGACATACTTGTTTACTCCCCAGATGAAAGGATGCATGCAAATCATTTAAGGTCAGTATTATATAACTTAAAAGATAATGACTTGTATGCTAAGTTCTTCAAATGTGAGTTTTGGTTGAAGAGTGTACACTTTTTGGGTCATGTGATTAGCAATGGAGAGATCTCTGTGGATCAGCACAAGGTGCAAGCTATATCAGATTGGCCACGACCCACTACTGTGATGGAAATCAGGAGCTTTTTGGGTTTAGCTGGTTACTATAGAAGATTTGTTGAGGGGTTTTCTCGAATAGCTATGCCATTATCTAGATTGACCCAAAAGGCAGTGAAATTTGTATGGACAGATCAATGTGAAGAGGCTTTTCAAAGATTGAAGCAATGTTTGGTGACTGCTCCAGTGCTTACTATTCCTTCGGGGACGGATGGATTTCAGATTTATAGTGATGCCTCTCACAAAGGGCTGGGTTGTGTTTTGATGCAAAACGGAAGGGTCATTGCCTATGCTTCAAGGCAACTGAAGAACCACGAAAGAAACTATCCAACCCATGATTTGGAGTTAGCGGCAGTGGTCTTTGCCCTGAAGATTTGGAGACATTACTTATATGGAGTGAAGTGTGAAGTATTTACTGATCATCAAAGTTTGAAATATATCTTCACACAAAAAGAGTTGAATTTGAGGCAGAGGAGGTGGTTGGAACTTATCAAGGACTATGATTTGGATATCCAATATCATCCAGGCAAGGTAAATGTTGTAGCAGATGCTTTAAGCAGGAAGACTTCTAGTGCCAGTTGGATGATTACACAACAGCATGAATTGGTAAGAGATTTGGAGAAGTTAGAGATTTCTGTAGTTCAGCCCAATGATGCAGAGTTTGCTGCTTTGAATCAGATGATCATTCAGTCAACATTGAAGGATAGGATAAGAGAAGCTTTGCCACAAGATGCAGAATTTGAGAAAGTCCTAAATTGGGTGAAGGTTGGTCATGTGGAGGAGTTTGAACTTGATGAGGATGAGCTACTGTGGTATAGAGGCAGAATTTGCATCCCAGATGTTGGAGATTTGAGGAAGGACATTCTTCATGAAGCCCACTATTCAGGTTACACCATTCACCCAGGTAGTAACAAGATGTACCAAGACCTGAATGGATACTTTTGGTGGCCAGGAATGAAAAGAAGTGTAGCAGAATTTGTGGCTAGATGTACAATTTGTCAGATGGTAAAGGTGGAACATCAAAAGCCAGGAGGTTTATTGCAGCCTCTATCCATACCAGAGTAGAAATGGGAAGACATAGCTATGGATTTTGTGGTTGGATTACCTAGGTCCAGAACTGGTCATGATGCTCTATGGGTGATCATTGATAGATTGACCAAGTCAGCACACTTCTTGCCTATCAAGCAATCTGATGCTGTTGAGAAGTTGGCAAGTGTTTATGTTAATGAGATCGTTAGACTTCATGGTGTGCAAAGATCGATAGTATCAGATAGAGATGGGAGATTCACTTCTAGATTGTGGAGGAAAGTTCAGGAGGCAATGGGCACCAGACTCACTTTCAGTACAGCTTTTCATCCCCAAACAGATGGTCAATCAGAGAGGACTATTCAGACTTTAGAGGATTTACTCAGATTGTGTGTACTTGATTTTGGCGGCAAATGGGAGACACACATTCCCTTGATCGAGTTTGCTTATAATAATAGCTTCCAAGCAAGTATAGGTATGGCACCATATGAAGCTTTATATGGAAGGAGGTGTAGAACTCCTTTATGTTGGGCTGAGGCAGGAGAAAGAAAGATTATTGGAGCTGATTTAGTAGATGATGCTACTGAAAAGATAAGGTTGATTCGTGATCGATTGAAGGTTGTGCAAGATAGACAGAAGAAGTATTATGATGCCAAGCACAGATTTGTTGAGTTTGAGGTTGGAGAGTTTGTTTTCCTCAAGGTAAGTCCTACGAAAGGTGTGAAGAGATTTGGCAAAGTTGGAAAATTGAGTCCAAGGTCTGTTGGTCCATTTGAAATTTCAGAGAGAGTTGGCAGTGTAGCTTACAGATTGTTTTTGTCATCTCACTTGAGTGGAGTACATAATGTATTCCATATCTCTTCCTTGAGGAAATACATTACAGATGAAGCTCAGAAGATCAGTACTGAAGCAATAGATATCCAACCAGATCTGACTTTTGTAGAGGAGCCTGAGAAGATCATAGATTACGATGTTAAGAAGCTTTGGAGTAGAGAGATTCCTTATGTCAAAGTTATGTGGAAGCATGGAACGGAGAAAGATGCTACTTGGGAGAAGGAATCAGAGATGAGGGAAAGCTACCCTCACCTTTTTGACTAAGGTATGATTTCTTATTTTGTCTTAAATTTCAAGGACGAAATTTTAATGAGGGAGGAAGAATTGTAAAACCCGCAAAAGCCATTTCAGACTTCGCACGCTTTTCAAAGCGCTGCGACGTACTTTAAGTGAAAATTCGAAGTTGTCGGATTTCGACGCAAATAATTTTATAAAATAGAGCGCGAAATTTCGATCGTTTTGGTATAAAGGACTTATATGTAATCTTGCTTAAATTAGGAGATATAATTGTTGGAAGTTAAGTAATACCCAAACTACCCCTAAGCTTTTAAAATGCCGGAATTACTTAAGTGAGGGCATAAGGGTCTTTTGGCATTTTCAATTTCTCCCTATTAGGCCAAACCGAGCCCTCCTTCTCCCCCATTCGCACGAACAGAGCGGAATCAAGGGGCGTGAGGCGCGGGTAGGAGCGGCGACGGGTTCTTCGGCGGCGGCTCCGGCGGCCAAACTTAGGAGAAATCATGGGGGAGACTAAGGGAAAGCAAAGGTATGCATTAGAACTTTGATTTTCCCTCTCATTCTCTAGATTTTTTGGAAAAGAAGAAATTAGGGCTTTGAGATATTTTAGGTTTTCTTTGGGTTCTCTTTGAAAGAAGTCTAGGGAAGGTTTAGGGAGAGTTTCTAAACCATATTATGTTGAGTTTTTGTGAATAATGAAATTTTTTTTTTGAAATTAGGGTTTGCTAAAAAAAAAAAAAATTTGTCTCCCTTGTAAATGCTTTCACAAATATTGTTTTTAGTAATTTGAGGAAGATTTTATGTAAAGGCACTTATTGTGTAAGCCAAAAACTTTGAGTTAGGAATTTAGGGTTTCTCCCTAATGATGAAGTTTTGAATCCTTTTTGACTTCTAATTGATTTAAGGAGGGTTTTGAAAGCTAACCTATAGTTTCTAATTGAAAAACCATGATTTCCAATTTTTGGTTTAATTAATTCCGAAATTTACATGTTTATTTTTATGTCTTGGGTTTAAAGAGAGGATTAGCGTGTTAGACCATATGGCTTTTGACTAAAACCTAAACTCAAAGTGGACATGAGGGAGAGATCATATTTTGAGGGAAGGGTTTGTTATAACACTTACACAAACATAGGAAATTATTTCCTATGGAATTAGGGTTGAGATATTGTGTAGATATTAGTTACTTATGTTTTCCCCTTGTATATTTCTTTTAGATAATTCGTGAAAAGGAAAAGAATAGATCGACAAAGGAAGGGACTACACAAATTGAGGTAGGTGGGATGAACATTCTTTTAAATATTAGGTAACTTGTATTTTGTTCTATTACATAGAAATGTTCAATTGGTTTATGTTATTTATGAACTCTTATGGCTCAATTTTCCCTTGTAAGTCTATGGACAAATGAAGTGATTTCAAATGTTTCTCCTATGCAATGCTTAACTCATGTTTGGTATACACACTCATGTAATACACTTGTTTCACATGATTTCCTTATCTTACATGCAAGAATACATTATGGAAAAGTACATGGAGCATTTCATTTTAAGATTATTTAAGTAATAAATGCATGAGCATGTTGATGCGGGAGTATCACAAGGTAAAGGTTGGCTCTTATGAGCTATGGAAAAGGAAGGCTCTTATGAGCTATGGAAAAGGAAGGCTCTTATGAGCTGTGGAAAAAGGTTGGTTCTTTTGAACCTATGGAAAAGGAAATGGCCAAATTATTGTACCTGATCAGTACAAGTGATACTCCTGAGACGGGTGATATATATACATATATACGTACTAAATTATTATGAATGTTTTTCATACATTGTCATATGTGATTGAGATTAAATGAGCCTCAATGTTTTAAAATGAAAGGAAGGGAAGAAAGGAAATGTAATGAAAGGTTTAAGCATTGGAAAGAAATTGATGTAAAGAAAAATATGTTGTCACTGGAGCATAACTTACTTTAGAATTGATAATTTTCTTGTTAAATTTTCCCTACGCCAGCATGTTGTAGTTTCCCTTTTTCTTCCTATGTTTAAATGAATTTTTATCCTCACCTATTGAGCTTAAAACTCACCCTCGTTGTGGGAATACTTTTCAGGAGGATCCAAAAGAGGGGGTTAGTTGACTGATCAGCCACCGCGCACCTACCGTCGTAGGGAGACGACGGGTGGCATGTTCTTTTGTTATTTTGTTATTTTGTTGATAGATAGAGGTATGTGTAGATTTTTGAAGAGTTATATGGTGATTGGAGATTCAGATTATAGAAAGAACTCTTGTGTAAACCTCTCTTTTGGAAGGTAAAAGTAATAGAAAAGAATTTTTTTTTTTGTACTTGGATTCATAGTGGCTCTTTCATACATGTATTGGAGATGTGTTTAGTTTTGCTAAATTCATTATGGAAAATTCTATGTAATGTTTTGTTGATTGGTCTCTTTTCCGTCCGATCTCCGTTTTCGCCTCGCACTTGCGAGCTAACCGGGCCGGGTCGTGACAGTTACAATCCCACTCCTCAAACCACCTAGCCTTAGCCCGCTGCCCCCACCATGTCGCCATCCGGGCTAATGTGGCATTAAGCTCAGAAGCCTTTCTCCCCAGTTCCCAGTCCTGGTCCTCATTCAGCCCCTCTGTGGAGCATTTGATCAGTTGAAGCTCCGCAATACGCCCCTCAAGAGCCGTCTTCAAATTGCCCAGCTCTTTTAGATGGTTCCGGCTCCAAAAGAATAATGCCCGCAGATTCTTGGAGCATTTGCGGTTCAACACCGCATCCTGCAGTCCGTGATCATTTTTCTTCCAGCAACTCCGAACAAGCCGCCACGTGGAGGGGTATGACCGAAAAACATCCTCAAAATGGATCCAGTTATTACCGGGGCCCCAAGTAAGCTCCAAAAACTTGAGCAACAGAGGGCAATGGTCCGACGCCAACCGAAGAAGGTGCTTGACAGTGGGCAGGGGAGCCAGCTGAAGCCCAACAGAGTTCATGAGAACCCAATCCAATCACACCCAAATCTTGCTGTTGCCCGATTTGTTGTTCAACCAGGTATACTTGGGGTAAAGCCTAGATCGTGCAGGTCATTGTCCACCAAGAACGCCGCCATCTCCTGAGCGCCAACGGGAAACCCAATGCTTCTTCCACCTTTCTTCTCGCTCTGGTTAAGGCAATAGTTAAAGTCACCTCCCACAATCACTGGAAGGTCTGCATCCATACTCGAACTGAGGACGTCCCAAAGGAGCCGCCTAGCGTGGTAGTCTCTACCCATATAGACAACAGCAATAACCCATTTCTGGAGGTTAGGGAGGACCGAGTGGCCCACAAGGACTTGATCCATCACCCTAGTGACTTCAAATTGGGTGATATCCCGTTTCCATAAGACTAGTAGCCCTCCCAACCTCCCCGAGGCTGGGAAGTGAAAGAAATCTCAGTCCGTCCCAAAAAGTGCATTGACCTCAGCTTGAGCAATCTTGTAAATCATCGTGTCCATCAGCCCAGCAAAAACCACCTCATTGCCTCTAACGAGGCTCCGTAGGAAATGCCCCGTTTGTTTCTTTCTAGCACCCCTGCAGTTCCAGAAAATGATCAACGACATTAACTAACCCATGGGTCCGGATAAGGATTCCGCAAAGGGCCAGCTGGCCCAGTCCGAGCGCCGCCAAGAGGAGCCAACAAAGGCACTGAGCTGTCCTGCAGACTTTGGGCACTATCCGGCACGTCCTTGACTCTCGAAGAACTACCAGCCCGACTGCATTCCCCACCATCTTTTGAGATGTTGTTCGCAACCGGTCTCTTGCTCGAGAGGTTGCCTTGTTCCACCGCCTTAGAGGGGCAAGAGTCCCTACGGTGTCCCATTCTCCCGCAGCCATAGCACATAAGGCCAATGCCTTCATACTCCACCTTCTGATAAAAGCTCCCGTTCAGTCCCTTGATCCATATCCTAGCTAACGGTTTTTTAGCCAAATTCATGCGAACACATACACGAGTGTATTCTCTCCTGCCCCAGTTAGCCGTTTGTGCATCAATCCATAAGGGCGTACCAATACACGAGGCAATTCTCGAGATGTTACATTTGTCCCAATACTGCAAAGGGAGATTGGGTAGCCGGATCCACACCGGGGATGAGAACCCCTCCATCGAGGCCGGGGAGAAGCCGGGAGACCATTTATCCAAACCAATCAAACTCCCACCAATAAACTAGGGTCCTCCATAGAGGACCGCATCTTTAGCCTCCAGCCAGGTGAACACACAAATGAAGGAGTCCGAGCCCATGGTAGTGAGCTGAAAATCCCCAAAGCCGCCCCACTGATGCTGGACTTCAGTTTTTAGCAGGAAGAACGAAGCCTTCCTACCCAGAATTTTCCCCACCACCACACACTCAAGCATAGCAATGTTAGCCTTGACCCTCTCCAAGTTGAGCTCAACGGTGATACCATCATCCACGATAGCATTAATCTCTTCCGGACATTGAACTTGGATATGTGCCGGTTTTTGCCAGGGGTTCTCCACCCGCTCTGAGAAAACGGAGCCGTGGATAGCCTCACCCCTCCCCCGGTCTCCTGCACCTCAACGCTAACACTGGACTTGCCAGACTCAGCATTACTAGAAATATCTGGAGGACAGACAGAGGAATTGGGAGCCACAGGCGACACAGCAAGACTGTTGTATACACCCCTCCCCCCCATCGTTTGCAACCACCTCCATGACTGAATCCTGAGGCACATCCTCCCTCATCCCCGAGGGCAAAACCTCACTGCACCACCCAGTAAGATCTAGGCTAACCTCCAACGAGCGGGATTTAACTGGCATGCCAGCGTCCACATCAAACATCTCCTCTTCCTCGACCTACCGATCTTCCCTAGCACCACATTCATCCATTGTCGTTGGCAATTCCCACAGACCAATGGTCGGGTTGATCGTCACACACATTTCAGATTCTAGCTCTGCCATCCTAGCTCGATCCGGGAGGGGGTCCTCCCTACGTGCATTCTCAGTTCTGGTGAGAACATATCCACCCTTCAAGGGTTGTAGCACCCCTCGGGGCTCCGACCCCCGACCCTTAACCTCCCAGCGGCCCTCAACCAGACCATCAGGTCCTGTCTTCCCAGTGTCACGCCCTTTACTCGGAGATCCCTCTCCAGCCTTCCTGAGCCCCCCCAAACCAATCCCTGACCACCTCCGCTCAGCTATGCTGGAACTTCCGTCATCGCCACCCCCGCCAGAGCGGGGAGGTGACCTTCGGTCACCCCCTGCCATACCTAGAGA
Organism: Dendrobium nobile; assembly: GCA_022539455.1. Lineage (NCBI taxonomy): Eukaryota > Viridiplantae > Streptophyta > Magnoliopsida > Asparagales > Orchidaceae > Dendrobium > Dendrobium nobile. Next base: position 27,249,427 of record CM039724.1, read on the forward strand.
GTCTCTCACTAAAAAACTAGGAGAGTGAAGGAAAGGGGTCGAAATGATGCATCTTGAGAGAGAGAGAGAGAGAGAGATAAAACCGAATCTTGAGCCAAATCTTGAGAGAGAGAGGAGGGAGAGAGAGAGAGAGAGAGAGAGAGAGAGAGAGAGAGAGGGAGAGAGAGGGTGAGTGAGAGAGAGAGAGGGATGGGAAGAGGGAGAGGGTGAGGGAGAGGAAGAGGGAGGGAGAGATAGAGAGAGAGAGAGAGAGAAAGAGAGAGAGGGAGATAGAGAGAGAGAGAGGGATAGATTGAGAGGGAGAGAGAGAGAGAGAGATTGAAAGGGAGATTGAGAGAGGGAGAGAGGGAGAGTGAGAGGGATAGAGTGAGAAAAAAAAGAGATATAGAGAGAGAGATAGAGGGAGAGAGAGAGGAAGAGGTATGGAGAGAGAGAGAGGGAGGGAGATTGAGAGAGAGAGGGAGAGAGAGAGGGAGAGGGAGAGAGAGAGGGAGATTGAGAGAGAGAGGGAGAGGGAGAAAGGGAGAGAGAGAGAGAGGGGGAGAGAGAGAGAGATAGAGAAAGAGAGAGAGAGAGGGAGAGAGAGATGAACTTTTGAGAGAGAGAGAGGGAGAGAGAGAGAGATGGGAGAGAGAGAGAGAGAGAGAGAGAGAGAGAGAGAGAGAGAGGAGGGAGGGAGGGAGAGAGAGGGAGGGATTGAGAGGGAAAGAGAAATAGAGAGAGAGAGAGAGAGAGAGAGAGAGAGAGAGAGATTGAGAGGTATATTTAGAGAGGGAGAGAGGGAGAGGGAGAGGGAGAGACTGAGGGGGGGGGTAGAGATAGATAGATAAGAGAGAGAGAGAGAGAGAGAGAGAGAGAGAGAGAGAGAGGGAGGGATGGAGAGAGAGAGAGAGGGGAAGGAGATTGAGAGAGAGAGGGGGAGGGAGATTGAGAGAGAGAGAGAGGTAGAGGGAGATTAAGTGAGAGAGAGAGAGGGAGAGGGAGAGAGGGGGGAGAGAGTGAGTGAGAGAGAGAGAGAGAGAGAGAGAGAGAGAGAGAGAAAGAGAGCTGAACATTTGCATATTGCATTCCTAAAAAAACAAAGGTACAAAGTCAGTATCTCGTTGCCTTAGTAGTGGGAAGAGTCCCAACTGCACCCTTAGGCCTACAAACAAGGGAGCCCTCATTGTTCACCAAAGGGGACAAAGTCCCTGCCAGTGTCATCATGTAGGTTCTGCCGTCTCTTCCTCGGCAAGGTGGCTATCGGCCCCAGTTGAAGTAGCTTCTTTTCTAGAAAGGTTTTAGGGGCCTTGTGATGTCGTTTGGAGAGATTAACCGTGCTCGGAGAGCGGTCCTCCACCGCTTTTTTAGCAATGAATGTGATCTTGGCAATGTTGGGGGAGGGTCTCGTGGGGTTGACAATTCTTTTGGAGATCTCCTTCAACTGCTAGAGCTTGTTAATTATAAGATGGACGGTCAGTCGTGTTGCAAATCTATTTTTTCATGGCTTGTGTTTTGATGATTGACAAACACTACTTCTCTTGGACTACTTGTTACTTCTAACTTTTCAGGAATCAAAGATCGGACGATCAAGAAAGAGCCAAGTTCAGGATTGCGTAGGTTTAGGGTTGAGTCAGTCTGTACTTTTGTTTTTCTCTTTTTGAGTCTACTTGTAATGGTCAAAGAGACTGATGCTAAGTAACCTTTACACACACACTTGAGAGGCTTAGAATTTCTATTTTTGCCCACATCGGCCCGGCCGATATTTATATCGTCCGGGACGATCAGCTTAAAACAGAAAGTCTAAGCAAGGATTCTTAATTAAGGTAGCCGTCATTAACATATCGGCCTGGACGATACATGTATCGGCTAGGACGAAAAGCTCAAATTAGAAAGAAGTTGCCGCCTTAGACAGTTAAGGCATATTGTATTTTTAAATTATCGGCCAGGACGATACACGTATCGGCCTGGACGAAATTATCAAATTATGCCTTAATTGATCAGGAAATCAAGGGAGTAATTAAGGATGATTGATACGATCATATCATCCTGGACGATCGCAGGATCGGCCAGGCCGATCCAGTCAAAATCCTTAAGTTACTTCAGGACGATAAATATCGGCCAGCTCAAAAAGAGGGCGATGCTCAGGACGATTTTCCTTTGATTTGAACTGATCGGCCAGGACGATCGTGAGATCGGCCTGGACGATCAAGCCAAAATTCAATCGTCCAGGACTGTTCCCAGGGCGATGCCCAGGCCGATCTTCTGTGATTTGTACTGATCGGCCAGGCCGATGTCCATATCGACCTAGACGATATTGTCGGCAACTTGCAATTAATGAGCTCCTTTGAAGCTCTTCTATTTAAAGAGCTCTTGTTCAACATTTTTAAGAGGCTTTTTGCTGCTGCCTTGACCTGAGAAGACCTTGAGGAGAGAAAGAGAGAGAGGGAGAGAGAGAGGATCTTGTGAGGGGGAGCTTGTGAGGGGATTCACAAGGGTTGCTTCAAGGATCGCTCTGCTTGTCTTTCGTTTGGAGTTTCTCGTCCGTGGAAGGGTCGGTAGAGGTAAGGAGTTTGCTTTTGGTTTTGGTTCTCTGCCAGCTTCAGGAGGAAGCAAAAGGAGGTAGGTTCTCTGTCTTACCGGGGTGGAAAAAAGGAGGTTCTTGTGAGGGCTTCTCCGCCTAGCCGTGGGGGCTAAAGGAGAGTCACGTTTTGTAGTGCAATACTTGGAGAGTGCCTCCAAGGAGTGGACGTAGGTCGAGTCGACCGAACCACTATAAATCTCTGTGTTCTTTTTCTTACTTCCGCACTTTTTAAATTCCACATTTTATTTCTGTGGTGTGATTTGGTTTGTGATTTTATTTCTTTGTGATAAAAAGTTTTTTTTTTAAATACCAATTCACCCCCCCTCTTGGTTAGCTTGGGACTAAGTTCATAGGGCTTAACATCTCGAACGAACTTTTAAGTGGTATCAGAGCGGGATTCGAAAATTAAAGTTTGAAAACTTTTTGAATTTGATCTATGGCTAACATTGGGAATCGTAACACTACGGAAGGGTATTCCATTACCCGACCTCCCCTGTTCGATAACCTACCTTTTGACTTTTGGAAAACTCGCATGTCAACGTTTTTATAATCTACTGATTATCGCATGTGGATGCTTATTCAAGAAGGTTATTCTCCACCTTCTCGTGAAATTAATGGTGTTAAAACTGAAATTACTTTTACCGAATGGACTTTCGATGAACGTGATTTAGCTCAATTAAATGCAAAATATTTGAACTATTTTTTCTATACTTTGAAATCTAAAGATTACATGCGTGTTTCAACTTGCAAAACTGGTAAAGAGATTTGGGATAAATTATGCATCACCTATGAAGGGACTAATGAAGTTAAGCAATCCCGTTTGAACTTTCTCTTGCATGACTACGAACTTTTTCGTATGAAACCTCATGAATCGATTTCTGACATGTACACTAGGTTTACTCAGATAGTTACTTCATTGCATGCACTAGGAAAAGAGCTTTCGAACTATGAAAAAGTTAACAAGATTTTGAGATGCTTGCCTTCGTCTTATGATGCAAAAATTACTGCCATTACTGAATCTAAAGATTTGAACACCTATTCTATTGATATCTTTCTTGGCTCACTCATTGCTTACAAGCAAGGGGTGAATTAAAGAAATCTTGATGCAGGTGAGAAGAAAAAGGAGAAAACAATCACACTGAAGGCGCACAAATCGGATTCTGAATCTTCCGGGTCTGAAAGCGATGAAATTGCCTTCATCACAAGGCAATTCAAAAGCTTTCTAAGGAAGAAACAAAAGCATCATCAGAGTTGGAGGAAAGGTAAAGATCATAAACATGTTAAAGGATCTTCTGATGTTGTTTGTTTTGAATGCAGGAAACTTGGACATGTGAGAGCCGATTGCCCTACACTTCAAGATCATTCGAGCAAAGAAAAGGAAAAAGGTGAGGAGAAAGCTAAGTCTAGGAAGGACAAGAGGAAAATCCAAAGGAGTTTTTGGGCAGAATCTGGTACTGATTCCTGTGAGACTGAACCAGATGAAGAGACTACAAACTTGTATTTCATGGGAGAAGATCAAAGTGATGAAGAGGTATGTAAACCAACCTATGATGAATTATTTGAAATTTGTGAAAAAATCCATGCATCATACAAAAAACTTAAGAAGACACATGCTAGCTTAAAATTAGAACATTCAAATCTACAAAAAGAGCATGAAGTTTTTCTCAAAGATCATGCAACGATTGATTCAAATCACATGGCTCTTCTTGATGAATTTGATGAATTGAACAAAAAGTATTTGGAATTATTTGATGAACATAATGCATTAAAAGCTTCACACACCTCACTTAAGGTTGATCTTAAGAAATCTAAAGAGATTGAGAAAAATTTGAGGATTCAGATTGATGCATTAAAAAGAACAAATTTAAGGATTCAAAATGATTTTGATACATATAAGAAAAATTGGATGACTTTCACTTTTGATCTTAAGCCAGAACCTAGGAAGATGCATTATAACTCAAACCATTTAAGAAATCCTTTTCCTGTAGTTAGATGTTTCTCATGTGGCATGCTAGGACACTTCTCACACACTTGCACTGTTCACCATAGTACACATTGGGTGTGGAGACCTAAGATGCATGTTTCACAGCATACTATACCTGCATTGCACACTCTACTGTTCCTAAGAAGGATCCCAAAACTGTTTGGGTTCCTAAATCTGACTGTTGTTGAGTTTTGAAGGAGTGCTCTCACCAAAGACCTCGTGGAAGCATAGGATAACTGGACATAAGGAGGCTTGCAGCTCAAGATTGCTTAAACTCGCTGCTTTATCATGTGCTTGAAATTTTTTAGTTTTTGTGTTTCTTTTTTTTTTTTTTTTGTGCTAGTTTTTATGCTTACTTGGTGGTAGTCTAGTTTGCGTTGTTTTTATTCTTTTTATTTGTGTTTATGTGTTCTGTTTTCGCGTTGCTCTTTAAATTTGGTCTTTCATATGATGAATATTTTCAAGCCTTTAGATTTTGAAATTTTAGAGATAATGTTTAGCTTTTTCTAAATTGGTTAAGGGAGTAAACTGTTGATGTTTTCCCTCCTTCTGACTTTGTTTAGTGGTATGATTTTCTTCTCTAAATAAAAGTCTAAACTCAGTTTAACCAATGGCTTTTCATTTAAGATCTTTTTCTTATCTTGCTACATTAATTTATCTTATGCATAATAGCCAAAGTTCTTAGATATCATTCAAGCTTTTGAAATCTTGCCATTGCATTTATCACATGATTTTAATTTTGTGATGTGGATTGTTCTTCCCTATGTTAGAGAGAGAGCTCCTATTCTCTAATATTTGGAGGATATACTCACAACTAAGTCATTGTTTAAGGGTATATTAAAGAGTTTTTAGCTTGCAAAGAGTTAAAAAGGAAAAGAGGCCAATGAAGCCAAATTGAAAAGAAAGCCAAATACATAAAAGTGTATCAAAGAATCAAAAGATGCTCAAAAGAGCCAATCAAAATAACAAGAGGCATAAAATAAGCCCACTAAATGCAAGCTATCATCTCTTTGGTAAAACTCTTAAAACTTAGAAAACTCATTGATTATGTGATATTTTCAAAGACTTGATTTCAATTTCCATGATTGAGAAAAGCTACCTTGGTTTTATTATTTATGAGATATTTTCTTTGTAAACAAGTCTTGAATAGATCTTTTATCCTATTTAATTATTCTGAGTTTAGATTTCTATTTTCCTAGAATTTTGTACCCTAAAGAATGTCAGATCTAGGGTTAACAGAATCAGATGCTCTACCTTCTTCTAATTGGGATTTGTTAAACTTCTTGAT